>JAZGTK010003868.1:0-26053 GCA_036877625.1 Ambastaia sidthimunki
TGAATTTCAAACCCCTTTGGCATTATTTATGCAACATTGCATCACAAAGGGTCCCTCCCACCAGCCAGCCAGCCAAATACCACTGCCCCCCAGTCACTCTTCCTCCCCTCCTAAACTCTTCCCCTTTCTGATGCCATCTGTGTCCCACTCCAAAGAGGAGAAGGGGGGAGCTGCGGGGTCTTTTTGAAAGGATTGCAGAATGGCAGAGAATGAGGTGTTTATTGCAGGTCCAGGCAGCAAAAAAGCACCATTCCACTGAGCCGTGCTAAGCATTGTGCTTTCTCTAGGGATCCTAACAGGCTGTTCTGCCTCAGTAGCCTGCAATGGACAGACTCCCTGAGCAGGGAGTAGCCTCCACTTTCCACTTGTCACAAAAGTTGGTTAAATATAGCACTCCATGCAGACAGAAAAGGTCTCTTGCTGTGGAGGACAGACACATCACCTGGACCAGAAAAGATTATTCCTTTTAGCACAAAGCATTTTATTTTATCTTTATACTATACTGCAATCAGAGCAAAATCTTCATTTATTTAATCAAACTTATTATCAATTTTATGATTATGATTCTATCTATCCATCCATCCATCCATCAAATCTTTAGATATATAATTTAGGAACAACCATTAAACCTATTTGTTTAGAGAAACAGCCAAGAGTTTTGCTTCAAGAGCACAATTTGGTCTTCTGGCCTAAATGCCTAATTGCTCCCTGTGGACAATGACTGACATTTAAGTTTCTTCATTGGTCCATTTGATTGCAAAATGTCACTGGGGGCTCGACTGAAGAGTTCCTTTAAGGATTTAACCTGATTTCTAAAATTTCACAGAACTTAATGAGCCTATACACACTCCACATTCTGACCACACAGACTGCACATCACAGAAACGATAAAACAGTGTTTCAGACAGGAATGACGCAAATGAACCAGTCCTGTCAGGTTTGCTCTGTGAAGATCTTTTATGAGAGAGTGCGGAGCAATGCAGGAGAGAAAATTAAACATGTCTTTTGTTGCAAAAATGAGGCAATTCAGAAGACCTCAGGATAAACTTCAAACAAACTTAAACCGTCTTTTTTCCTGATAATTTGCTAATTTAAACAAGGTGAGGCAGAAAAAGCTTAAACTGAGAAATTTGGGAATACTTCACATAATGAAAAGACCTGCTTCTTTGATTTAATATGTGACATTAATTATTCTGTGACCAAAGATATTCTAAATGACTTCACTTCTGGCTAAAGCAAATCACTATCAGACAAAGATGTAACGAGCTGATTAACATTCTTTCTTTTTTTTTAATAAATGCGGAAATAATATTTGACCTTGGCTTAAGGTGTCTATGAATTTATTTAGCTTTTGCCCTCTTAATACCACTATCAATGCAACTACTCAATGGCTTTCTTAAGAATCTATGTCTAGAGCTTCTTAAGAACTCCAAGACAAATGTCTTTAATTAACATCAAATTAACAGAACAAAAAGAAAACAAGCTAAGCTGTAAGGACCGAATTAAAGATCTCCTCAAAGCTAATAAAACAAAGAAAGTCAGTGGTGACTGTTTTAACTATGAGAAATGTGTATCGGGGGAAAATGATAAAGGTGCTTACTGTATAGGACCAACAGTCAACAACTTAATAAAAGGCCAATACGGATATTACTGACAAAGTCTTACATATTGCTGATCTAGCATGATGTACATAGTTCTTAGCCCACAGTGTGAGCGTTGTATATTGCTATATGCAGTGTGTTTAATGTGCTCTCCCCTGATGTGATTCAATTTAGCCCAAGTGATACGAGAGAATTTTAATGGGAGAGAGTCATACACAGGAGAGACTGTGTTCTGCTTGCACGTGCAACCTTGAAAACTGCACACAAAGCAAGCATACAGGAGACCTGGACATACCGCCAGACATTTTGAAACATTGTGTTTTACGCAGAGGTGAGATGGGTTTTCAGCAGTGTCTGTGAGAATACTGTCTTTGTCATAATCTGTGTAGGAGTTAAATCTTAAATAGATTCACAATTTGGTTTATTCTTTGAATTTTGCCTCGTGACCTCTGTGATAAACTCATAGTAAATGCCTCCCAAATGGGACATTGCCATCTAGTGGAGGACACAGAAAGACTGAGGTGATTTGTCACCATAGGCATATAAACAATAAGTGACTTGATGGCAGTTTTTAGCCTGTAAGTTTTTAACAGGTATGTCACTGCTGCAATTGTTTCCTGTAATCACACATATTTAAACATGATTGAATTTACTCACGTCAAGACACATTTTTTACTTGAAATAAAAGTGATATTGACCAATTGACCATTTAGAGCTAGTCTATATACTCAATAATTTCAGCCCTATTGATCCTGAAACCAATCCCTCAGAGTGAGCTGAGGCTATACTTTTCTATACACTAATTAACTGTACACTCAACAATAAGGATTCATAATATTTCCACAATCTGACCTAGATATTAATATAACAATGTATCACCAGGTCCCTGCTGATTCCTGCCCCTGCTGGGGGCGTGGCTTATGCCTAATCTGCCCTCAGAAAAAAAGGAAGTCAATCCTGTCCACCACTACCCTCTGGTGAAATGCATCACAAAAAAGATGGCTGACAGTTTTCTCGCTCTAATAGGACAGTTATTAGACAGGCCCCATGGCTTTGGCCTACTTTAACACTCCCCATGTAGCTTACCAACCCTGAGTGAATGTCGCTTCTTTCTGTCTCGTGGTTAAAAGTGACACAAACAGCCTCCAGCCATGATACATTTACAAATATATATGCTGAAAGTAAAAGTGAGAATTACTGTACATTATCACATGCTACAGTAGGACAGTGTGATAATTCTATAATGGATTTCACAAACCACAGAATTTTCATGGCAGGAGGTCATAAGCTATTACGATCATCTGTCAGTACTGCTGACAGACTCAGCCAGTTAATCATTGAGTTGCACTGAGGTCTGAGAAGCTGTCAAACACGTGACCAATCGTATTATAGATACGCTACAGCGCTGTGACCGGGTAGCACTGAGACCCAATTGCAACAAGGCATGTCAAATATTACACACTTCTTACACCACCCAGATCCAAAACGAAAATCCAATCCCTCTACTCATCCAAAAAAAAAAACATTACATCGAGGCACAACACCCGCTGACCATCAGAATCCATTTAGCGCCATTTGTATCTGTGAATCTGAGACAGCAGGCGCTAAATGAAACCGGCAGCACGGGATAATGCAAATGACTGATGCAAAACCCATCAGACCTTGATGCTCTTTAACCCAGATGGCTTGTGCCTGTTATTTGAGAACTGGTATGGTTCAATGTAATTACTGTTTACGGTATGTAAAGATTTACAAAGTGTCTAATTAAACTGTTGGAAAATGGGAAGGAATAAATGTTGCATATGATAGCTTCTGATTTAAGCTAAGAATGTGAGGGGAAACCTATGAATGACTTTTTGAGAGACACACTTAGTGGGAGTTTAGATTTGTTTGAGAAGCTGGAAAGCAGCAGATGTTTAGCAAAGTCTTCAGATTGAAGGTTTTCAAGGTCAGATTGAAGGTTACCCACCTGTTCTTTCACAGAGGCCAGGATGGCAGAGGTGGTCTCCGTCTCAGAACCATCTCCATTGGAGGCATTCAGTACCGGGCTCAACATGTTGGAGTTCGCTGTGTCAGAGGGCTGGTCTGGTACTGGCATTACTTCTGTGGAACCAAAACAACAGCGTTTAAGAAGAAATCCTTACACTTCAGCATGCTAGCAAGAGTAATTTTAAACAGATGCTTTCCCATGACAGACTGTCAGTTAAACTGATTTAAAAATTGTGGTTCACCACTTTTTCAGCTGTCATAATACTTGTCGAAGAGCTTTATCTACATTTTGATTGTTTGTCACGACATAATGCTTGTTAGACGCAATGCTTAATTAACTGTCTCTCTGTTACTTTCTCTGTCTCTGACCTACTTTGTTTCTTTCAATCTCTTGAGGCTTGTAATTCCCCAAGCCAAATCTTGTCAGCATCATGATTTGAGTTGTATACATCACGTTCAGAAGAGACTTATAACCTTGGCTTTCCAGTAACAAACTTCTGAAATAATACTCTCAGGTTCACCCACAGCTTCCTTCACAGCAAAAACTCCCCGTCCCCAAAACCAATCGCCTAAATTTAAGTCTTCCCAGCAGAACTGTCTGCAGACGGCAGGAGCAGAAAGCAAATGGCTGCTCACGTTCAGAACGAGCTCTGTGTGCACCTATAAGCACAGTCAACACAGCATGCAGCGCAGTTTTACACAGCCACAACAGTTAAAAGGCACAACTGTGAAAACATCTGCTCTAGGTGGTAAAGAGAATACAGAAACATCAAAACTCTGAACAGTGTGAAAAGTCCCTGGTGCAGTACAGGGTGGAATGGAAAAAAAAAATAAACCGATAAATTTTCAATTTAATACCAAAAGCTCTGTTTTAATGGATCAGCTTCCCATGAGTCCCATGAGAGAGACTCGTCATTTCTAGGCCAAACTGATGTCTTACTTCTAACAGAATATACTAGGACATAGCAGATCAACTAATGCCAGTCCCAGCTGCGAGTTAAGATGGATAACAATGCATTTGACCATAATCTTAGTCATCCATCTGCCTCTGATTGATAATACTCTGACAGTATCTGAAAAGGCTTAAAGGTGTTTAATACAACCTGTGTATTCAATGTGAAATATGAAAAAATTGACCAGTTAGTGAGTTATAGTAAAAAAAAAATGTATTTGAAAATAACAGTAAACAAATATAATAAAACATGTTTTTACTTTAATGCACAAAAGGCTGATATTTTGCTGTTTCTTATAAACTTTTTAAATGTGTTAAAAATGTCAAGCAGAGCTTTCCGGGAGCATTTTTGGGTTACAGATTTAATCAATACATTTGTCAATCGGATCAACTTGATTCACAGAGGTGAGTCAAATTTACCAACCTATTAATTTTTCAGTTTTTTTCTTTCAGAGACACTATGAATTGCTTGTGCCTTAAAAGCAAATTACTGCAAACATTCGACAGCACACCAGCTGAGGCTGTTTGTCATGTGTGCATGAACGCAAGACGATTTGTGCTTGAAACTAAATTCACAAGCACAATATCCTTAAAGGATAGCAAAAGTTCTTAGTTCTCAACAGAAAATGTTATTCAGAATTTGAATGCAGCCCATACAGGCTTAGTGTTTATGGGAAAAGAGTAGAAAACTCGGAAAAGAAAAGGCATTACTCAGAAACAGGTAAGGGTCTAATTGTATTTAGAGCCACATGATCACTACAATGACTCGAAGGCCACAGTTACCCTAGAAACAGCCCTGTGCTACACAGTGAACATTTACAGCAATTTTACTAAAAACGGCCCTGACTCTGCTTGTTAGGTGGACTTCAGAAAGAATACAGGGGAGTCCTGTAACACAACCTTCAGACAATAAATAAACAGGACGAAGGAGGAGCCTGTGTCATTGTTGTTAGCAAGCTGTTATATCCTACTTTGTTTCCTTGACGGCTCTTTTTAATTTAAAGTGACAAAAACCTTTTTTGGATTAACACGCTGTTTTTGTTTCCCTAATGACTTTCGCTGGAAATTATTAGGGTAAATGTAACCATTTTTAGTCCTCGGCTGGGGTAGCTTCAGAGATCAAATAGCTGAACAGGCAAATATGATGAAATTATTTGTGCTTCTGTGAAATGCTCATAATCAATGTGCTGATTTCAGCTTAGAATTGCTGAAACCGCTAAAACAGAGAAGATTTTTCTATTGGGGCCTTGCCACACATATCTGAAAGCTTAATTTGTCTATGACATCATGCCTAAGCCCGCTAACTGGCTGCCGTTGCCATAGAGATATCAATCCATTATGACTGTCTCTCACCAGAAAGGCAACTCTGAGGCTTACAGTTGATTATATCAGTGATACAGTACACAGCGACTAAACCCTCTCAAGATGGTTTACAATGATGATTCAAGGTGTGGTTGCAAATCACACACATCTCTGAATGGATTGGAATTCACAAACAGTTCTGATCACACATTCAAACACACATTTAAAAACAATCTTACCCAACATGTCAAACAATACATTCAGAAGTCTGTTACTGCTTAAGAAATGTATCTATGCAACTATATGCAAGACTTTCTTATATTGTGAAAATGTGTTTAGTTTGGGGTTCAAAAATATAAGTTCCTGGATGTCCAAAGATCTGCAGACTTTAAGTACAACCTACTTCAACACACATGATTGAGTCTAAAAGACCTTGATCAGAGAGTTCAGGTTTGCTTCACTAAGACAGGATCTAAACTCTGCAGGTCTGTGGATCTCGCTGGAGACCTCAGGTTTAGTGTATGCGAGTAGGTTCATATACGAGGGTTTAATAGGGGCTTGTGATTGCACCCAATGGAATCGTTTCACCATCCTTTGGGACAAAATACAACTCATAGCAACAGTCTCTACCAAAACAGAAACTAAAAATCAGAAAGCCATTATTACTGAAAATCAGCATTACAAAAACATCAGCTCAACGTCTGATTCAATTTAAAGTAATCTAATTTGCTTTACAATTTGCCATGCGATCTTATTTTCAAAAACCTGCTCATCCTGTATTCAACATCTCAATGAAAACATCTGTGCTTGGATTTTCAATCCAATTATATCCCATTTAGACACTAGCCATATGCTTTTGACAACAGTTTAGTCCCCCTGGACGGTTTCTAGTTTGTTTGAAGCAAGCCTAAGATTCACCTCAACAAATCTCATTCAAGACCTGTAAAAACACCAGATGTTGTAGACCAGCAGTGTGTCTTTACCCTACACAAAACAATCTACCAACATCCTAAAGCAATGAGGATGTCTGGCTGGTGTTGCTGCTGGCAAGAATCCTGGTTGTTATTCTTGGGTATACAGTCACTTGACCCAATGCACAAACAAAAAACACAAGTTATGTTTACACAGACATGCCCACATCCATCAGCACTTTAACTCATACAACAGTATTGTTGACATGATATAAAACTTGATATTACACAATGACTGACACTGAGAATTAGGGCAATGTGTTAAAGGTGCAGTAAGCGATTTCTGAGGAACACTATCGAAAATTGAAATGAACACCCAGACAAACAATTTTGTTAACTTGCTTGGTATCTGTTCTGTCTGTATGTTAAGAAATATTGTGTTTGCATATAGTCCTGGCTGTGTAAATTAGAAAAAGCACAAAGTGGATCAATCACCACAACACCATGAGTGCTTCTCAAACTGAGGGCTGCATATCACGGCTGCCGTGTCATCAAGCATCATTGAAAGACATCTCAGTATGAAGGATGCTTGGAAGGCAGCCTTTGTTTAGCGTCCTTCATTTAGCCTCTTTTGAAGGACGCATAAAGTGCATTTTTCGCTGCCTCAAATCACCCACAATCCTTTGCACACATTCCCAAAACATCACGAAAATCGAGTCAATACTTTTTATAGTCAATAATCTAGTTTGTGCAGCCCTCACATCACACATTTATTTACATTTTAAAATATAAGATAGTCATTTATATTTTCTGTTATTTGGTTGTAAATTAATCTCAAAATGCTAAACTGCCCATTTTAACCATTACAAGCCCATTGCATAAAGCAGAAACTGTTACAGTGTGCACTTTCTAGACGAGTTAAATATCAATATCACACTAAATATCACACTAGTCATTATAGTGTTTAATGCAGAGGAGGACTCTAGCCTAGAAGCCTCAGTAGGACTGGTCTAGGAAGGACGCAGACTCTCTAGAATACAGCCTTCCATTTAAGAAACACCCCATAACACTTGTGCAGCCAATCAGCAATCAGGGACGTTAGTTGTTGCCTGTGCTGCATAGTGTGTTCATTATTTTGAGCGAAAAGCAATGAAGGTTTCAAATATCAGCAGCGTTTTTCAGAAATCTCTTACTGCGGGGGTCCACACTGTCGGATTGAGACCTCCGTTACAATCTTCAGGCTCTGAGCAGAACAAAAAAAGCAATTTCACAGCTTCATTAATCACACAGACATTAATCAGACCTTTTGTATTCTGACAATGGACAGATTTGTTTATTCTCTGTTTCAACACACGCCGAAAACGTTCGAAACAGCAATACAATTCTGGGCCCTTTGGAAGATTAAAATGTTCAATAAGGTCTTAAAGGAAACTAATCTCCTTTTCTGTGAGGCTGCCACACTGGGAGATGATGTTATGAGCTCCTGGGCAGAGCACATAAACGGGACCGGAGATAATGTGTCCTTCACATTGCAGTCAGTATATTAATTAAACAGTACACTGCTGTAAACTGTAAACTACCTGTAAACCGTTTATCGTACCAGAAACATGATGCAAGTATTGCAGTACATTTGCACATTTCAGAGTTCTACAGTATATCAATAGAACATATTCTGCTACCACAAATCAGTTTCCAATAAAGCCACACATCACCAGTTATGACCTCACTATGTGGCACATCTTACTCCATGCCATATAGCTTTAGGCCTAATTAACTATGAACAAGGTCTTGGTGGAGAAATGTATAGTTTCTCAAGACATGTCCCATCGTCTAAAATGTCACTGATACATTGAGAAGCAACGCAAATGCAAGGCAATTAAAATGCTCCTCGAATCATGTTCTCAAAGGACAGCTGAGCGTGACATCGACGATAAAGAGTAATTATGTGAAGCTCACTGTGATCAAACAGGCCCCTCAGCCTATTAGGGTTTTTCTCCTATGGTCTCTGGTGGCGATATTTGAGCACATTTTATTTTATTCAACGGCCACCTTTTCCCCTTTCTATTTTCTTTACAAAGAAGTACACAACAGCATATTAAAGGTAAAACCTTTGTGAGTTAAAGACCATAATTGAAACAATTATCCCTGTACGCTTCGGTACCCATTTAAAAAATTTAACACACTTCACATGAATAAATTAACTAATTGGTGGCTTAAGTTTTTACAGGAAAATGATGGAAAAGTTATAACCTGCACTTATTTGCTTGTTTTACTTTTTTAACTGCTTCAACTTTACATGTCTGCATTTAATTACAGAGCGTGTTGAAATTTTGAAAACCTGTAAAGGTGTCATTTCACCCAAGTGTTTTAAATATGTTGTTTACATGTGACATAATGATGTAATGCATATGATTAATTTTTCAAATCTGTCCAAAACTGTCATGACTGAAGCTACAGATGATTTGCAGTGTGTCAGAAAAATGACAGAAAACATATTTGCAATTCGACTGTAAGCCTGAAAAAATGTATCATGGGAAATCAGTATACGGCTTGGATTTTTCCAAAAGATGACATGATGACATTGCTGTCAGTACTGTGTAGCTCTGGGTTGAAGCAGTTGGTGCGGTATGTGTCCTGACCTAGTATGAGATTAATGACTTTGCTACTAGAGCGAGTTGACATTGCTGAAAGCAGTGTTTACTACTAGTGTTATCTGTGTTTGTTACCCACATCAGTAACACTGACTACAGGGGGCAAAAATCATGTACTAATGGCTGGTGCTTCAACATAAATATGATTATTGACTAATCAGGAACTACAACGTGTTAACCATAACTATGTCTGGAGTCATAGTAACTACCTAAAGACTCACCTGTGAAGATCAGTCTGTGGTTAAAGTTAATTTCTAATTAATATAAGGGCCGCAAAACTAAACAGTTGACTGTGCATGGTAACATATTGGTACTACATTCGCTTGTGTGTTTTTAGAGTCACAAGCTCTCTTTGTGCTGCTCAAATCATTAGCAAACGACTGCAGTAATAATGGTCTTTGAGGACTTTATATACATTTAGACATACACACTGAGCTTATAACACTTCATGATAGGTAATTAGAAGCAAGTTAAGGCAAAATAGTAAAAACATTACAGGATAGTTTACAGCCAGTCACTATCTCAAAATCACAAGTTGATTAGGACCCGCAAAGTGAATTGCTTACATAAAGGCCAACGGTTCAAGATATGTTCAGTTCTCCAAGATTCAAGACAGGATCATTGTGTTATTCTGAGCTTTAAAGATAAGATGAATGGAAAGAAGACCTGGTAACTAAACTCACCTAAGCAGTCTGTTTCAATTAGTACTATTAAAAAAGTCCCACAGGAAGTTCTTTCATTGGGCCAGCCAAGCCTGTTTGCTTTGTTTGTTTATGTAATGCTAATTTAACACTTTGTGTTTGTTTGAGATAGTATGTTCACCTACATGGTGGGACTCAATATAATTGGCCACTTAGCAGTGCCAAAGAGGCCCCCTGCTGGTGAGAGAATAAGAGAAAAGAGGGCACAACCCAAATCTTTCAATACTACCAAGTGTTCAAGAACACAACCTTCCTTGTCCATTAGATTAAGGGTTTAGCAGTTCTTCCCAATGGTGGGACTTCATCTGACTTGTTATCACAGCTGCAGTAAGCTGCACACTAAATTGAAAATTAGTGAAAATCGTCTGCACCAAGAATTTTTTTTCTAATGGAAATACAATCTGTAATCACAGGTCATTAAAACTGTAACATCTTGACTGATTGTTTTAAAATAACATCTTACTGCTTTTAACACGTTTTTTCTCCCATAAGATCAATTAACAGTTTTAGAGGAGAAAAAAAAATAATTTTCTTTATTTGCTAGTGTACACTAAATTTAGACAGTGCCTAATAAATACAATATAACAATATAAGGCCATATAATGGTACAGAAAGTATAAGACACTGTTTGCACTAGCAAGATTATTGGCTAAATGTGCACCATCCCATTTACTAGCCCATAGTAATATTTGCCATAATTGCTGCTTGATTTCCTTGATTGCCACAAAAAATATTGTTTTATGTAATAAACCTTTAAAAAAGGTTTATTCTCCTTTTTGGAGCTATTAAGAGTTTGGAACTTTAATCCATTCTTTATCCAGAAATACAACTGCATTTGAGAACACATGCCCTAACCTTGATTTAAAATTCATTTTAGTTTATTTTAAATCTAAAAATAGATATCAAGGGCCCTGCTGTGTCTCATATTTCATATTTCATGTGTCAGTGGATTCTTTAATCACAAGTGCAAATGCTCCGTGAGCACAGCTTGTCTTTCCTGACTCCAGGTCTGTATAATCCAGGCAGTCAGGTAAGAATGTATTTGTGCCTCCTATCAAGTTTTTCTGGAGCACAGACAGCGTGAGCATAAGCAAGGCAGCTCCCTGGTGCATTGGCCGTGTGCATATAAGACGTTTCCATGGTACACTGACTAAATGAAGTTGAGGAAAGATCGCTCACTCACGCACTCGATCAGTGTACGAGGCAGTGCCGGGAAATGATGGCCCTCGATAGCGGTAAGACATCTTAACACGCCTGGGAGGTAAACAAGGAGGTGTGTGCTATTCCAAATAATAACATCTACTTCCATCAACCCCCTGCAGTTCATGTATGTACATATCATTCTCAGATATAACAGGTAAGGTTAATAAAAAGCATGTACACATCACATGTCAGGGGTCAACGGTTGGATGGCCTGTGTCCCGGGTCCCAGTGCTGTAAAGCCATGAATTCTGCTGATGTAAATATGTCATTATATAGCTATCAAACAGAGGAATTCTGTCAACGTTTAAAAAATCTAAATCAGTGGCATTTAGCAAAAGTGGGCATATAAAATTATAGCTTACATTATAGTTGTAAAATTTCTTGGCATTATTGCAAATTAAAAATATATATTTTTTCATAAAGAAAATCAAAGGTTGAATAAACAAAAATGGTATCTGATGCATATATAATACAATGCTTACAATATAATGTGGTGGGCCCAAGTAAACATGCTGGCAGTCCAAATCTGTACAAATCTGAACCAGTGGCCAGACCAGACCAACAGAAAATATTCTTACGGAATCCTGCATGTCTTCTTATGCATGCATTCACATGCAACGTCCTTTCAGAGTAATTATTAAATGTTGACTTTATCTTCACATAAAGCGTACACAAATACACAAACATCAAGCCTCAATATTCCCAAAAAAATTCCAAGTCATCATTTGGCAGATCGTTCCTTGGGACAATCATAAAAATATAACAGAAGCTCATGAAACTGCACTCTTATTTCCTCCTGTATGACAGCTATAAGTACACATCTGCTGTGAGTGTCAGCTCAGATGACAGCAATGGCAAGTGTCTGTGTCATCACCAGCTTTATCTCTGGGGTCATTATTGAAAAAGGAGACTGAGTCGGTCCATATCAAGTGGCTGGAGCCGAGTGTGATATTTATCAATAGGTCTATTACTTTCTTCTGAGTGAAATACTGAAAGGCAGAATGATAATGATATAACCTTGCCTAAACAGTAGTCCATATGGAAATTATGATGGAAGTTAATGTGGCGCTAGCAATTCTAAAGTTATTGGTTTGATTCCCAAAAAACACATACATTTATAAAATGTTTGTAACCTTCAATGTAAGTTGCTTTGGATAAAAGTGTCTACAATGTGTACATCCAAATGATCCATAATGCAATTTTAATCTATATATAAATCTATATTTAGCAAAAAACACAAAGCAAGAATAACCCATTATTATAAAACTACAGTTAAACTGTTGGTATATGAATACAAACAATGCATAGAACATGCTTCCATGGGAAAACAATGACTGTAGAGGCTGCTAAAAATCTAACAGTAATGGCTGCAGGGTAAGGAATACTAGGGATAATGAATTATTGGTAAAACGCCTATTACCAGCACTAATGTACTGCATGTGGTGCAAGTGCACCATTTTAATAATTAATAATAATATCAGCCCTCTGCTTTTGCCCATTTTGTTCTCTTTCATGCCAACTTTAAGCAATCGATTACCTGTCCATTATCCTGAATTTGCAGAACCATTGATAGAGAAATCCAGGTCACAACAGCAGTATTCTCATATTATCAGCAATGAATGCAAATGCTTGACTACAGACATTATATTTGTTTCCATAAAGTTATATTGTGTCCATATTCTGTTATTTAAATGTTCTATTTTCCTAATTTTAATGCACGTTTTTACCATGAGCATTATTTAGTGTTCTTCAGGTGTACACTACATACTACAAAAAGCCTGCACAGCAGCTCCATCCTAAATCATATGCAACCACACATGTATAAAAGCAAGTAGGCAGTATGCATACAATATTTCACGGTCATGCACTGTTGCACGCTCAGAGCACTTTTACTGTGGGTGCATCAAGACATGTGATGTCTGTGCTTGTTGAATACCAGGGCCAGGTCTGCTGAAGCCTTTTTGCATGAAAAAAATCATATGCAATGTATAATTTATGCTTAACATGAGCATGTCCAAACCTCTATACAATCAATACTCTCTCTCTCTCTCTCTCTCTCTCTCTCTCTCTCTCGTTCAATCCCTCTCTCCTTCTCTCTGTTGCATTATATTTTTTCAGCAGAAACAGCTATTTTGTATTATTGCATCAGTAAATCAAACCCTTGTAGCTGCACTTCATCATCACAAGTTCACAACTCTTTTTAATGTTAAAACTGTATTTGCAGCAGAGCAAATAACTGCTAATATACACACACACACACACACTGTCTTATACTAATAGTACTACGAGATATATTTTAATCTCTTTCAAGACGTCTCACCTAAAGTGTAATGAGAGGCAGCCAGTCTAGTCAAATACAAACCCTCCCCTTTCCATGTCTCATGTCTCTGTGCCGACCTAAACAAAGATGCTTTATCTATCTTTCCTCTTTTATCTTCCTTTATATTTATTCATAAAAGGGATTACTAAGAATTCCACGTTTTTCCTAACAAGGCGATCAATGATGCAAATGTTTGCACATTTCTCGATGAAGCTACACGAGGCAGCAAATCAGGAAATTCAAAATGAATGGACACAAAATGAATACGGTGCTTCACATCCAACCAAAGCCATTGACAGTTCGCGTTTTATTAACAACAGACGAGAACATGGTGTAAAACTACACAAAGAACCCAGCGGTCAATCGTCATGCCAGTGGACTGGTGTAATCTTATATATACATCACTGAAATTTAGGTCAATAGGGAAGTAATAGGTTTTCCGTGCGCGCTCTCCCCCTCCCCATCCGTCTTGGATGGAGAATGATGCTCTAATGGATTCCATTTTCAGTTCCCAGCTTGCGATCCACAGCCCGATGAATAAGCACCAAATGCATTAAATACCCCAAACACAAACACAGAGGCATTCGCATGCAATGCATATATAACACACAGTGAACGTGTGCACTGAAATTATTGCAACAGCAGTTTAGAGGTTTATCGTGGCAAATATCGCGGCTTAAGGTGGAGAATGTGACAGCTGGAAATGCAACTGAAATGACATTGCGCTTACCAAATGATGTCCGGCGAACGCTCTTTTGGTTTCCCCTCCCCGATTAATTCAGACTGAGTGACACACGGAAACCATTCCTGGCGACTGGCATTGAAATCGGGCTTTTGAGGAGAGATGGTGGTGGAAAGAATAGCATCCGTTTGGTATCCAAGTAAAACCGAAGTAGACCGGAAAACTGCGGTGGGTAGCCACAGATACAGCAGCAGAAGCAGCAGCGCCTGCTTTTCTTCCTCTCTCTCCTCCTCTTCCCTGCTGGACCATCCCCATCCAAGCACCTTGCTGCAGTGATGACGATGCGTCCCACAGCGACATCTTCCGGTCATTTTAGCATTTTTCATATACATTCCATCGGCATAGACGGTCAGACATAAAACTAAAAGTATGTTTCCCATTGCACTAAAATGTTTAACGCTATATAAGCGGCGCAGTAAATGTGCGTATTAACAAGTTACAATGTTCACACTGCGTGCAGCACATTTCTGATCTGAGCCTGTTTTTGTCTTGTGTGGCTCGCCGGTCTAAGCATACAGTTATGTTGAAAGTGAACTAAAAAATCCGGTTTAGTTGCACAACAGAAGTGCTGTCAGTGTGAAATAGCTTAAACGATAGAGACAGCACGAGTTTAACAAAGATTAGAATTGCAAGGAATTTGAAAACAATGCTTAAGAGTGTCAGGTAAAATGTATGTTTTGCTTATATACGTTACTTAATAAATTACTACAGTAACAGCGTACAAATATATTTTGTCAAATTATGGTTCATCAATCCAAACGACTAAACAGAACACACTTACACTGAACAAAACAGTGCAAAATAATAAATACTGACCATTTCATAACGCAAATCGACAATGCAAAACATAAATTTCTTTCCAAGATTTGATGCCACTGACTTTGGTGAATCCAGTGATTCTTTCATAGAAGTGAATATTTGTAAACAGACAAGGTGCCTTTACTACCGGAAGCCGCGTAAAACCAGCCAATCAGATTACAAATGACAGATAAAAAAAGTGCTTTCTAAGTATTATATTAATCTCTGTTGCAAATTTAGCGACTTTTTTGACATCTTCAGCGACTTGATCTTTAGGCATCTTGAGCGTTTGTTAATAAAGCGTCTATACAGAAATCTAGCGACCTTTTAGACAAGCGTATATTCTTTCAGTAGTTTTTTTTTACCCAGATTGGGGATATTCTGCCCCTCCTAACTTTCTGTCCGAGTTATCTTATTTTACATGTAGTTTACATTTAGCTAAAATCATAAGACAATCGCAGCACAGCTAACACAGAATGCAAATATTGCAAGATGGCGTCATGAATATGCTAATGTGCGCATGTAGTCATTAGCGATATTTAGCGACTTTTTGAGCAGGCTTTAGCTGCTTTATATGTTCAATCTATAACTTTTGGTTAAAAATAAACAAAAAATCAGTTATTAAGCATGTGCATAACAGATCAGGGTTCGAAACGATCTCCTTACCTGAACCTGAATCCCAAGGGTACGTTTATAATAATGATTTATAATTTAAGCTGTTAGGTCCGACTTTCCAGGAAATGTAAATTTGGCTTCATCTGACTTCAACATACGTAATATGAAGTACATACAGTAACCTGCAATTTTATGTTTTAAACAGAGGTGGCGGTAGAGAGGCAAAAGAAATAGAGTGCAGCTTTAAATTTGAAAGAAGCTTGTAACAGTGCATTCAGTAAACAGACTGTGAGTAGTTTAATGGGCTTAATGCGTCAACATCTGAGTTTGGTCATGTCCATACGTGAGTAGTTATTTTGTTTTTTTAGGAAAGTTTTTAGAAGACAATTGTGTGCAGACAAGTCTGACTGCAGTCACTGTGGAAAGATTGTGTATGTGAACCAACACGTTTGTGAAACTGTTATGACAATAAGATTTATGGTAGTTTTTCATCTTTTTGTCAATGAGGAGCACAGAGTATGTAAATCAGTGAACTGGGTATTTTACATGATTACATCTTTTTGCACAGAGAAAGGGTTTTGTTAGAAGTAATGGTATTAGGATTAATTAGATAAAGGATGTTTGATCAGTGCAGATCACTACTGTATGAAAAGGTATTTAGTCTAGACCCAAATGTCAGCATGTCGTGTGAGAGGCAGCATTGTGTGGAAACACTTTTAATCCCATTTCTGCAAGCCATCAGCCAAAGCAACACAAAGAGAGACAGCGTGTCTGGACGGGGAACTTCCGCTGTTGAGCAGTGGACACAAGAGCTCATTCACTTCAATAGCACCGAGGAGCAGATTACAGAATGAAAAGACACAGGCTTAGTTCTCTACTCGTAATTAGAACTCAGCCCATTATAACTCTTTATATAGGCTGTAATGAAAATGATATCAGCTGTGGTAGTTGGTTTTGCAGTTTGTGATGGATGCTGATGGTGTTTCACATGATGTTTTTATGGTATGACAGTATATAATTAACCATCATTTACTGGCTGTGGAGCTTCTGTGTTTAAGTGTTTAAGAAAGCAGTGATGGGGTGTAATTTTTCTTGTGACCAAGTAATGAAAAGTAGGCTTTCTAAAACTGTAGCACTTGGTAAAGCTGTCACGAAAGGAGGTATCATCTTTACCATACAGCACAAACAAAACCCAAACAGCATTACTTTGAAGTCTGAGGAAGAAGAAATATGTAACGTTCTAACAGACATCAGGTCTGAAACAGTTCTGAAAGAAACAAGGTAATAGTTCTTGCACAAGTTTAGAAAGGTGGATTGATGATATAACTGGATCTCTCATGCACCGGCCTCTAGAGGGTAGCAAAATACTAAAAGGCAATACTGATTCTAGATTCAGATTATTTCAATTTCTCTTCTACCCTTTGAATATGAATATCACAGAGCTCACCTAACACCTGTCACTGTCATGCACTGTATAGTTTATATGCATGGTGCATATTTCACCATGTTTATTGAAAAATTGGAATTACTGTCTGTTGAGTAAAACTGTGCTCTGCATTAGTAGTAATGAGTTTGTTAGGTTTGTGGTTAGCACTATCCCTATCCATACTTACAATGTTACAGGGAACTAACACCCATACCTTATCACTCTGTTGACCACTTACATGTTTTCTGTGGTTGTTCAACAGTTTTATTCCTTAAAAATCAAAGCACTTACATGCAAATTACAAATAAGAGCAAAACAGGCCTTGAAATGTTTAAATTTAATCCTTGAATTCTGGTTTCATACATTTTCTCACACAAGACAGAATTTTAAGCTTATATTTCACATTAAGCATTAAAAACAATAAAATACAGTGGATATTGTTTTACCAAAATAATAAAAAAGAAACTCAAAATAATTTACATAGGCATTATAAACAGCACATGTATCCCCTTGAATTTAAACGTTTATATATGTCTCTACCAGCAAAAGCAATCATATCAAAGCAGCTGAAAGCAGTGAAAGCAAGAAAGACTTCATTTTTATACTGCAGTTCAGAATCCATGTATTTAGTCACATAATATATTCTAAACACTTGGTAGGGCACAAAAAACAAAAATATGACCAACAGGAAAACAATGTTTTTCAGTTGTGCCCAGAACTCTTGATATTTACATCTGTCTTTCCCAAGTTTCTTACTCACGTAGAGCAGAAAATACATTTGAAAAAATACCAGTACGCTCCAGATCAGCAATACCAATATGCAAATAGCATAGTTTAAGTTTTTCACAGCCGGATCTTTAAGAGCCTCAGCAAAATTAAAGCACTGATTGTGACTTTTGCCAGAAAGTCCGTATTTAACCATAGTTGGGGGAAACATAGTGCCAAATATGACCAACCAGACAGCTGTGCTCGCGGATGCGGCATGAAGAGTACGGTGGAAACCTAGATTACGTTGTTGACCAGAGTTCTCCACATAACGCACAATAAGAAGGAAGACGTAAAAAATGAACGCGAGATACATATGAGCGTGAATCATAACACTGACAATTTTGCAGAAATGAATTCCCATGCTCCAGGTATCGGTAGCATAGTAGACGATACGAAAAGGCACAGTGAGGAGAAACAGAAAGTGCACGGTTATTAGATTGATCACTGATACGTTTGTAAAAGACAGGCTTTTTTGAGACTTCAGCATACAGGACATTAATACAACATTCAGAATCCCACCAACCATGATGAATATGTATAAGACCAGAAGAGTTGTTCTGTAGTCCTTTGGCAGATTATCTGTGTGGTTTGTGTTGCTGCTGTTTTCGAGTATTCCTGACACTGTAAGAAACATGAAAGGTCACTTACAACTGAATTTAGGACTTATATGCAGGACACTCAATGTCCAGTGCTAAACATCACAATTATTATTAACATGCTATAAGACACGTTAAGATTTCTTAGATTTGCGTCCCGGATATTACAGCACAGAATTTAAGATTGTAAGATTTAGGATTAATTGGAAATTTTGAATGAACTCACTTTTTTAAACTGTTTTCCTGAGAAATATTGTCTTAGCCTGAAAAATGCAAAGTTGATTAATCAAATTGCTTTATAAGCATATTTTGATATGGACATTTTGTTATGTTGTAAAACTGCTGAGAAAAAACAATGTGTTTTCAGGTATGCATGTGCTGTAAAACCCTGGTTGTTTCTTACCTGTCTAGGTAAAATGACTTCAGTTTTCAGCCGTCTTTTCTGGGTGTCCAAAGTGAAACTTTACAGTTCTTTCAATGAGGTAATATTAGCAAATACAGAAGTTTCAAAACACTTCCCCTTTAATGTTTCTAAACACCTTAAAAACAAGACAGAGAGAAAACAAACAAAAAAATAATAATAATTTTATCCAGTTCTGCGCAAATTCCTTTTTTTAGTAGGCATAAATCTGAAAATATCAGGTGCATGTAGCAAAATAGTTTCTGCCAGTTTAAATAAATCTTTCCACCAAGTCATGTTAACAGTTGAGGGTACAGTACTTACCCAATAGCCCTGAATATCAGTCAGATACTGAATCCCAGTTTTGCTTGAGCGACCTCATGCAGACACTGCGAAATAATGGTTTATCCATTCAGAGAACTGATCGTGAAGTCAGTGTGTCAGTATTTTCTGTCACTGCCTCTAACTATCATAGATGTTTGTAGGTGAAACATCAACCTCCAAAGTCTTCAGGAAGAATTTCTGCACTGTTCTCTACAGTGGAGATTAAAGATTTACAAATCTGAACAACAAGCACAAGGAAGTTGTGAGTTTTACTACATTGTCTCCTTTTCTTTCTCAAGCTTCCTGCTCTCTTACTTTCTTGCACTCACATGCTTCTTTGGTCTTTCTTTCAGCACTACCAGTGTGTGTGTGCGTGTGCGCGTTTGCATGTGTGTGTGTGTGTGTGTGTGTGTGTGTGTATATATATATCTACAAACAAACAGAGAAGTAGCCTATTATATATATATACTTATATATATATATACTTATATATATATACTTATATATATGTCTTATAATGTGACAATAAAAGGAACAAGGAAATATTTTCAATAATCAACCCATTGCACTGTGAAAAAAGTCCCCACATCATAAGACTTCCTCAAGCAGGAGTATAATATAATACCAATGATTTTTACAGCTTTGTTTTTTTAAAAGACCAGATGGTTTAGATCTTAAAATAATTTCTATACATGTGTCTTTGTTGTGTAGTATTTTGTTGTTGCATGTTGCATATTTTTTTTGTTTTGTAAGTCATATTTTCTCATTGCACAGCTTTTCTGTGGCCAGTGGTCATCCAGTGTACGACTTGATGATAAAACAGTCGTTATCACAGAAGCAAATGCTGGAATTTAGCAAAGTAACCATGAGAGACCTCGCAAAACATTTATCATGGTCTTGTGTGCTCCACTGTAATTACTGCTCTATGTATTTGACTCTTGAAGTAAGAAAGCACATAACTAACAACACGAGCTGTTATGTTTTATTACATTATCTTACTAATACAAGGAGTACAGTAATGGTATTTGGATTCTGCTCAAGGGATCAGCATAAACATGGCTTGCAAGGGAACTACACAAAAGTTTATTTTTTCACAGCAGAAGATCATTGATGAATAAGGAAATCAAAACATACTTATCAGAAAACTTATCTGACACCAAGTCTATCAGAGAATTTGCTGAGATTATTAACAATGGTCAGAGATTAAATTTTATATAAATTTTCATTTTATTAGCAAAGCAGACAATTTGCATACTTTTAGATTAAGAATTTTAATGTGATTTAATTTATTCTGTAAAATTAATATTTTAAGCAGTTATAATAATACACTCTGACCTGATTTGATTTAGTTTTTACTGCTTACAGTTACTATTGCGACACCTACAGCACACCAAAATACATATTCAAACTCTTGTTTCAAAAAAGAAAACGCTTTACATTCTGTTTAACACTGTTTTTTTGTCCTCTTTTCCTTTCTCACCACCTAAAGTAACTGTGGACCTTCAAGATACACGAGAGCTGCTGGAGATGATGAAATGGCTGAGAAACTTTGGGAACTAAGCTGCAGAATGCTGGGAATACTCTGGGATTGAATCCAATAAGCATGTTTTTTCTGCATGGACACTTTATACCCGTTTCTTTACCTAAAATGATTTGGTGGATATGATGTTCAGGTTCTGTGAGACTGAAACCTCACATAAGTAATAAGTAATATATAAAGTGTGATTTCCTGTTATCGTGCCATAGACTGAACTCAGAATATTGAACAACAGTCTATGTAAAATATTAATATAATAAAATGTTCCATAGAGAGTTACTGGTATAAATATATATTCAGTGAAAAACTCTACTAACACAACTTTTGAAAGAACAAGCAAAGTAATAAAGCAATACTCCAAGCAATATTATTTTACAGTAACTTGTTTATATTTCAAGGATTACACAAGATGCATCTGTTTAATGTATATTTTATATGATCTCCTACCAGCACATTACAAAGAATCACATTTAATGTGGTAATGATGACAGCTGCCTTCTTACACTCATTGTTACATCATTTCCTTCTCATAAATAAACAGTAAGACATTAACATTGCATTAAAAAAACTGCAGTTTTCAAAACCGGAATAAGACACATTTCAATTATGGTAATAATTTTTAGTGTAACAGACAATATGATGCTGAGTGGGTTTATTTCATTTGATCTAGAACAAACACAAATGTCCTAAGCACTAACAATGGCACAAATATGCTGGAAAGAAGGACATTTGTAATAGGTATAATTTACTTTTTATTTATGTAACTGAGGTCTTTCAATAACTTCAAAATGTGCTTCAAAGAGATGTGTACCTCTTCAAAAGGAATCATTGTCTATGCTGGTTTACATTTTTAAGTGTCTCTTCAAACTGTATTATATTTCAGTGTGGCAGTGTCTATATGTACTTTGATGTTGAGGGTGGATCACATATCATTCAGATAAGAGGCTTATATACATTGGAAACAAATGCAATGATAAAATTACAATGTTTTTCTACATGACAAATACCACTTGGGAAGTTCAATAAATTCAAGTGCGTTTAAAGGAATCAGATGTTTGTTGTTGAAACCTTAATAGACTGTTCTGAAGAAGGCACCAAAGTGAAGATAATACCTTTTAAGATATGTCTTACTAGACTTAACACTGATGTCTCCATCCTCTGCTGTCTGTGGCATAAGTTGGGAACCTGTAGATGGCATTTCAGAAGTATTTCAGCATTTCAGAAGTCTCAGAAGCATTTCAGAAGTCTGAGATACAGCACTACCATAATTTTCACATTCCTCCTCAATTAATCGAACAGATTTGTCCATGAGTGTGTTTATTTCCTTACATTCCTGGGTATGAGGCCCATTTGACTCTTTGTCTGAGTCAGTGACGACATCTACTGAGTTCATGCCAGATCCAAATTTGGAGATGCCCACTGCCCCCCGTTGGCTATTGACGGAGGTACGGCTTAGTGTTGTTATCCAGTGGACCATTACTTCTTGTTTTATAGTAAGATGAACCTTCATCTCCACAGTCATACTGCCATCCTCATTGACCCGGAATGATTTTTCAATGTCGTCTTCAGTAAGCATGATTGGTGATTTCTCTCCTCCACACCAGCCATGTGGTCACAGTTCTCCTCTGATCTCATTGTCTGGCTGCCTTCGCTTTCCATTGATTCTGTTTTTGCCAATTGTGCTTTGACAGACTTCTATTTAGTGACTTATTGATCTGCTTCACAAGGAACCGCTCTGAAGATAAAGAGAAATTTCTCAATCTTGAAACAGGTCCACCTGCTTTCATTTTTTCTTCTAATGGACAAATGAGCAGAAAATTAAATTTGTGGGGTGAAAATAAGTGAAAATGTAATTTAGAATACAGCTCGAACATTATAATTAAAATGTTTGACCATTTTGATCACTAAAGAGAAGTGTTTCATGCTAAAATATCTATTGAACTGGTATTAAACTTAAATGACAGGTATACAAATAATGGATTGGGGGCTTACCTAGAAGTCTTTGTTTGTGTTGGACCTAGGGACTGTATGATTTTAGTGGGACCTTGGAGATTCTAGTTACCCATTTTAAAATGTTTGTTACCAGCTTCCACAACAAAATTGTGTGGTTTGTTTCCCCTCCCAAGACATCCTAGAATCCATTAAATGGTGTAATGTACAAAACACGCCATTTTAAATTTCCTCTATATTTAAACTGTACTACAATAATCAGTCCTGAATTCTGAAATATTAAACTCATTATTAACACTTAATGCTTGAATCTTAGTTTTTTTTTTAAGGTCTATAGACCATTATTGTTTTTTCTGCAAATTTATTCTTAAATACCATACCATTATGTAAAAAGGAAAAACTGTAATATTAGCCACAACTTTCTTCATAACTTTCATAACTTTCAAAAGAGTTTCACAGTTGGGAGCTGTTCTTCTCTGAAGGACAATTACTCGCTTAATGCTCGGATCTTTGTTTTTATATACCATCAGCCTTTTCCAAACAACCACACTGTTTTCAAACATCTTAGCTGTTCTCACGGTCCCATCACTTCTCTCACTCCTGACGTCCTGCACTTACTAGTGTGGTTGTGTTCCAAGAAACCTGTGTTTTGAGGACCTCATCCAGATTAAAAGGCATAGATAAGAGCATAGATAAGAGGCCCCATCCTGCAGATCACCAAGGGTCTGGACAGCATGGGTTCCTTTGGGTGTTGTGGTGGTTCTTACCCCAAATGACAGAGGCACTTTCTTGAAGAGGGTGTTTAGGAGGGCATCAAAGGTTTCCGCTCTTACACAAGTACACCCTCCCTGAGGTAATAGGGTTTTTGTTGGGGGGCAGGGACACCGATATCTGCATGCCCCCAGTAGACACATCTGGCTGGGGTGCATCATTAAGGGGCTCTGTGCTCATAATAAATGAAGCTATAAAAACAAAGAAACCAAAGCTCTCATGACATTTTTTTGACATTTGTCCATAATAAAAACTCTCATTCAGCAATATTGTATTAATAATGTTCTTTTCTTACTAACAAGCAGTGTCTCATTATGTTTGATTGATCTTACACCCCTGAAATTGCTTCCATTTGCCCTTTGTTTCATCCATAGCTTTATAATGATGACAACAAAACATAACCTTTAAATTATGGGATATTTTCTTTTTATGTGTCCTTTATTGTGTAATTCTGTAACAGCCAATGCATTAGAATCAGTATCTATTTCATTACCAGCAACAACTATGTTGTAATTTTTTATTACAGTCATTAACAAAATTCAAATGGCCTCTTGCAGTCATTAATAAAATGGCTTTTCTTCCTGCCTGTCTATAGGTTTGTTCAAGAACATTTTTCTTAACATGGCCACATTCTAAATGAAGATTTAAAAAAGACACAAATTAACTATGTACATATAAAAACAAAAGTAAAACCACAATGTTAAAACAAGCTAGACAAAACAATTTTTTAAATCTAAAATCATGGAATCTTAGAAAACTAAAAACATATCTTGGAATCTGGAAACAACTCTCAGGTTTCATGAATTGTCATCTGAAAATATCATTGTTATATCATAATTCTGCTATATGGTGCAGCAAGTTGTTACGACACAGAAATGTTAGTAGCATTGCATAACACAGCTACCAGACATGTTCTGAAAACCATTATTCAACAGCACTACTATAAAAACACTAAGCATGTATTGTAAAACCCTTTTTCACTTTCCTGCATGTGAAAATGTCCAATGTTTCCTACAGGTTCATTTACTAACAGCTGATTTTTAGCACACCATTTCTATGACTTTACCAACATAAACAACAGAAGTTTTGTAATATGCATCACTAGTACTATGGGTGTTAGGCAACCCATAAAAATGTAAAGCCACTTACTAACCTTATCTTCACATTTTCAATTGAGTTTTGTTGGCGAGTTGGGTGTCCATCCTCTGAAGAGATTATGAACAATTCTCATGGCTATTTTAGGACAGCGGGCATCAGCCTCAGTTTGTGTAATCTTTTGTAACAGTTAAATGGCATTTTAAAGAAATATAGCATTCTACAGGCTTATGAAAATAATATTTTTGAAGGTGATTTTCTATGTTTTCCATGTGTCTGCACTAACATGAACTTTAATTGTACATTTAGCTTTTAAAGTTTTATTACAAAAATGATTAAGAATAAGAGTTTAAAGATAGCAAACATTAAAATGAATGATAACAGACACAAATGCAGTTATGAAATAACCTCTGTGTAAACCTATATAATACCGGCTTTATTGTCACTTCTGACTGTATATTTAGCTAAACATATTCCAGTTCACGTTTTTACAAAAATGTAGTCAGGCTTTCACTTGAGCACACTAAAACCAGAAGAATCTTTTTACTGTGTTAATTACCAGCAGATGGCTGAAGGAGTTTCTCATTTCAGAAGAGATATAAGCAGATTTAAGACCGCTGTTAATAGGGATTAGAATGAGGTGAAGTACAGAGCTTTTATTCTGTAACTGCCAATAAGGGAAAGCAAAGACTCAGCTGATAAAGCATGTGTCTCTCAGTAGGAGCATAACTGTGACTACAAAAACTCAGTGGGCATATTGTTATAGTGATTGGTTTACAGCAGGGGAGACGCAGTTCTCAGTGCATTACATCTGGGATGATGCTAATCTTATATCATATAAATTAATCAGCACTAGATATGGATATGAACTGAATATGAGAGAGGACCATAATCTTGAACAGGCTTGTTTGTTGAACCTACTTGTTTTTCAGCTTTTTAAAAATCAATTATTAATTTGTTTGATAATGAGGCATTGTCTGATGTTTGCGCACCGGTACTCTGCAGTTTCTGTAATCTCGGGGCTCCCCTGTTATGTCGCAGATATTTATATAGGATTTCCTTATCAGCATGGGGTGGAGATTAGCCTTGCTTTGTTTTCTAGGGATGCCTCAAACAGCTTTAGTGAAACAGTTTCACTCACTGCTTAGGCCATGTTTGCATGTGCATCTCTTGCAGTCTAGGTTGAGTCAAAAGAGAGTTCTAGGGCAGCATATGTCCTCCATTATCAAATGGTCCTGTAATATTTATTGATATATTCCTTGGGGTTATGTGCAGCATATTGACATGGAAAGTCATGAATCACATTGTCTGGATCTCTGGGGATTAGAAGCTCACACATATTCAGGACATAGTTCTGAATTTATAAGGCAGACATAGGGGTTTAACTGGAGGTTACAAATG
>JAZGTK010003869.1:0-26051 GCA_036877625.1 Ambastaia sidthimunki
TAACAGGGAACATTCTCAGAACGTTGGTTAATGTTCTCTAAGTTCTTTTTAACAGTTATTAAAAACATTCTTGCAGTAATGTTAGTAGAATGTTTTAATGTTATATAACACATACATTCTTATGTTGTTGTTAAATAGAAATAAGATTAATACAATGTCTAAAAAACGGTCTAACAAACATTCAAAATAAAAATTTTTACGTTACTCAATGGAAATGTTCTTAACCTTAAATTGTTAGCAGGGTAGTTACTTTGCAATATAACAAATACTAGTTCAAGATAGTTAACACAGTATTTGGGTAAAAGAAAAGACAGTGTAACATACCCGTCCAATGAGTGCCGGTAAATCAAGAGCTAGTTTAGCAATATTAGGAATCACTTCATTTAGATCATTTTCTTTCTGCAGTTTCTGTGGAGCAACGGAACAAATCTGTCATCTAATTACTTAAATACTGTCAATTATTTATTTTCTCTGCTATAAAGTATCATTTACTGACCTGGCAGTAATACTGAAGTACTTCAAAAGTCCACTTGTTTTTGTAGTCAGAATTGTAAGCCATTATCGCGCTCTACAATCAGATAAGACTGAATCAATGATAAACAGACTCGGTTAGCGCGTGACTAGCGGTTACGTTTGCTGTTACGGTACCTGAATATCTCCAACAGAGAAATGACCTCTGGTGAGCTGTTCCAGCACTCTACAGGTGACCCTCCAGCGATCGAGTGGTGCATGCTGGGTCCTGTGGGGCGGTTGGCTGGAAGGCGGGTGAGTCCTTTGGGAAGGCTGGTGGTCAGCAGAAGATGTTTATTGGAGGACAACAAATACAGGACAAAACAAATGTGCATGTAACATCTGGAGCTTCAAAGTACAAAAACAGTGATTTAAAAAACATCAAACAAGACAGAGTTTTAAAGTGGGTTCTCAAAATACTTACATACAAATGCGGTAACTTCACAAAGTGAGAATTCCAAAAGTGCTCCCCAGATTTGGGTGCAATTAAACCCCCAAGGAAACATCGTTTCTGTTCGGATAAATGAGGAACATGAACTTTAACTCCAAAGACACAACAAATGAATATTCCAAGTGCATATTAAAAGGCAGAATGTTATGAGAAGAACAGATGTATGAGTCCTACGTCTATCAACAATTCTTCTTCTGGAACGTCGAGGTGCTGGTTACACCTCATGGCACACTCTGGAAGTTTCTTGAGATAACTGAAAGGATATGTTTCCACAGGCTCTGATGGTAACCCTGAACTGCAAGCCCCTAGGGAAGAGACACGACCGGACCCTCTGTCTATGGATTCAGTTTGTGAGTGCTGGTATGCGGCCCTTTTGTCACGTAGCTCAGCAGGTGAGTGCTGGTTGGAGGCCCCACCGTCTCCAGGTTTACTACATGTGGGGTGGCTTGTGGGCTTTGTGTTTCCAGAATCATTCTGTAAGGACTTCTGTGAGGTCCCTCCATCCAGTGGTTGTTCGGTGCTTTTATTACCTGTGCTGCTCATACACATCTTAACCTGATCGCTGTTGTTGTGGGCCATCTGAAGCCAAAAAATACAACCAGCAAAACATCAGAAGTATCTTAATTTGTTGTTGAGTGTTACTTGTGTATCTTTTGCAAAAGCAATGGTACAAATGTTAAAATTACCTTAAATGGTTGGCCTCGCTTCATAAGAGATATATGTAATGTTTTAAACAACCTAAAAACATTAATTAATTACATACATTACTTTTACATTTTTATTTTGGTCAAATGAACAAACTTTTTTAGTGAGTATAACATATCAGTGTTTAACACAATGTCCTCACAACTGTAAGTTTATAATAATGATTTGACCTGTCGGGTCGGATTTTTTCTTAACGTCATCACGTTAAAAAAGTACCTCCGCCAGTAAACTGCAGTTTAATCTCAAACAGAGATGGCGGTAGAGATGGAAAGTTACGGATTGCAGACTTAAAACGTAACATTTTATTAACATACGCACTTAACATTTTAAGAACATTGTGCGTGAGGAAAACATTACTGCAATGTTACAAAAACTGTCGTGCAGTATTTGGGGAAACTCACTTCTAGTCAATGTAACAAAAGCGAAACCGAGGAAGTGCATAAGGAGAAATGTTTAAATACTACATTTCGTCTTTTAAATATAAATATGCAAACATATACGAACATGTACATACAACGATGATGTGTTTAAAACGCTTTCGCTTTCGATTCCCTTCAAACTGCGTTTTCGGTCAACTGCGCCGGTTTTAAAACGACTTGAATGTAACTTACATGCGTTTACAACAGATCACGTTTAAAACAGATGCAGATGGTAAGTCTGTATGTACTCACTTGCTCGGATGCAACAGTTCGTGTCGGTAACGTTTAGCGCTTGTGTTGAATGTAGATTCAGAGCGAAAGTGATAATGCGAGAAAACACGAAACTTACAGCTGGTGGGCAGTGCGAGAATAACTGCATGTGATATTCACGATATGACCCGTGCAAAGCAGCAAACAGCACAAATCTTAGTCTGATATTTTGTTAGTATTGTGTTTATTTTTAATATTGTAACACTGTAACATTTCTAACACTTTAACAACGTAACACTTATTTTAGTGCTGTGCGTTAAGTTGACCATGAGATGGCGCCACACTCCAGTAATTGTAACTTTTTTGCTTTTTAACTATTTAAAACAAGATGTTATATTTGGTTACACTGGAAATCAGCTGAATGACGTCATCATTACGTTGACAAATTAAAGGGCCAGTTCACTCTGAATCTGCCTCAGTTAGATGTTTGGTTTTTTTTCTGAGGGACACAAAAAATACATTTTGAAGTAGCTGGTAACCAAACAACAGCAGCACCCATTGACTTCCATTGTATGGACACAAAAACCACTGAGACATTTTTCAAAATATCTTCTTTCGTGTTGCACAGAAAAATAAAAGTCATACAGGTTTGGAATGGCATAAAGGTCAGAATAAATGGGGGAAAATGTTTCTTTTTGGGTGGACTTTCCCTTTAACCTATAAACTTAAATATCTGTGTTTGGGAACATACATGTCTGTATTTAAACTTGTCTCTGTTTTTATTTTAATTAGGACGGCCGTGGTGAGATTGAGATAGACAGAATGCCTTTTTCTGTTGTTTCATCTGCTGCTGATATGGCAAAAGATTGTCGGACCCGTGACAGAAAATACTGTGATGTACAGCAGGTCTGGTGGGTTCTAAATAAGTGGTTTTGTTTCAGGGCTCCTAATGGGCATTGTACAAGTAAACAAAATTCTTGAGGAAATTAATTAATATTGCGATGAACTTCATAGGTTAAAAAACAGGCAACGTTATTAACATAACAAAGCTTGAATTGGCAAATTAACTATTTTTAAAATGCTTTTTACACAGTATATGTCTAATCACAGCATTATCCATATTTCCATGCGACAAATGCACGTAAGATACTAATAAAAAAATTAATAAGTCCATTTATGCTTCTGTTTGATTTCAAACTACGCACAAATTCATGGTTTAGTTTCTGTATTTGTCATCGTTTCATCCCTTCTGTCCGCAGCCAATCGGAACAGACCCGTGACCCCTGAGAACCGTCGTTCTGTACGACGCAAATGCAGCAGATGAGGCGCAGGTTCTTGTTTTTGTTCTTTCAGTACTGCGGTCTCAGACAACAGGAGTGGAAAGAACGGCTCTTTCGCACTGATCCTGCCCCCTTCTGCTGCCGACTGTTATTGTCGGTCAGCCACTTCCCAGGAATGTTCCTCTTTAGGCTCGGAAGAAGTCACTGCAATGGAATGCAGCGAGCTCCCCACGTAACAAAAATGTTGACTTAAAAAGGCCAGAAAACGAAATCAAGCGATTCCCAGCGTGCGTTCTGGGTGCTTACGCGTCACCCGAGCTTAATTTCATGCTTTCTTTAGAACCAAAATAGAATCTGGACAAATAAGTATTTAATTATCTTGTTTTAAACACAGCTGCGTCGCAAGTAAACATCAGTCCTTTGGGTACGACGTGCAAGGTTGTGCATTTGTCACCGGCGCTACATCTGGGGGGGTGGTGGGGGGGTGATGTCTTTTCAGCAGTGAGATTACTCTTTGTCTGTATCCTTTTTGCTCAACCAATAGGAGCACAAAGACAAGCAGAGCTGGCGGTGCTATGCAACCTCGCAATCTGGCAGGGCGGCCGTGCGGAGATTAGTTAGGGGTCAGGCCGATGCGACGACTGTAGCGCCGTGTCGAAAACTGCGATTTGACAGCGCTCATAAGGATCAATAGCTGAGTGCTGTTTGACCCTGATACAGTGGGCGATGTTGCTCATGAGCGTGTGCAGAAAGGAGGGGGGGGGGGTTGGTTGTTCTAGCCTGTGACATTGTTAAATGACTGCAGTATATGGGCTGGGGGGGATGCAGCAGGTCGTGGGGGAGGGGTGCCTGTGGGAGGTGCCATTGACATCGATAGCGAGGAAAAAAATGAAAAAAAAGGCAAAAGAATCTCAGCACCTGTTTCCAGGGCAACAGGGAGCTGCTGAGCATAAGTCTGACTTACCCCCCCCATGCGCTGGCCGCATGCAGTGATGCAGCCACTTCAAACTGAAGCACACACACAAACTAATAAAGACTTATCAAAAAGGGTCTCTGCGCTTTAACATTTTAATTGCGTTATTCTGAAATTGTTTCACACCCTGTAGTTCTTCCAAGCTGTATCTTGTTCAAATAAAGCTAATAGACTTTACCACCCAAATTTCATTCATAACTGCTTTTGTGGTTAAAAAAAAAAAGTAATTGGTTCTCACATATGTCATTACGGAACATGACGTGCCATCTTGATGTGGCGAATGGAACGGAGAACTAGATTTGAGAGAACAGGTTCTTAAGATTCTAAGTGGTCAGTGATATTTTGGTCTGTTCCTCACACAAAGCTCATCACATGAGAATATAGAAAATAGCAGAATATAGGGGCTATTAAGGTATATGGACTGCCTGTACGGTATTTTTATTGAGTTTGACAGCTATGGTCAATGTAAATGGTCCCAAATGTTCCACTGAAGTATATAATGGCATACATATATATAACCCTTATATATGTACATATACATATAATTATTACACACACACATGTATATATATATACATTTAATATTTGTGTGTGTGTGTATGTATGTGTATGTATTTGTTTGTATATATGTATGTGTGTATCATATATATCTATATATTTATCTATCTACATTTCTATCTATCTATCTATCTATCTATCTATCTATCTATCTATCTATATCTATCTATCTATCTATATATATATATATATATATATATATTGCCCGCAGCTCTTGTCTGGCTCCAGACCTCCAGACTAGTGCTCAGTCATGCCCATCAACACTGCAGCTCTATTGTTCTTTCTTCAGCTCTCGCATTCTCCCCCTCCCTCTCTCTCCCCCTCCTTCCCTCCATCTCTGCTGGATAATTCCCATGATATGTTCTTGCCATTGGCGTGGAGCATACCATTCTAAACGAGGGGGGAGTGCAAACAGAACATGTGCTGTTAACGCCTCCACTCTGATACTTTCCAACCATTACATCTTAAAACGGCACAGGGCTTATAATAACAGGTATGTCAGTGAAACACGACAATAGCTCAGGAACACGTGACATCTGTTCCAAGTCACACGTAGATCACACCCCTCTGTAACAAAGAGGTTGCGTGAGCCCATTCCCTCACAGTGTAGTAAAATGCCTGTTTTATTGACTCTGTGTCTTTAGGGCAGTTCTTTTCCCGTTTTTCTCTCATTGCCCTGCGAGATCTTAACAGGACACGAATGAGGGAGGAATATCAATTATCTCTCCGCATGAAAGCAAGGAACTGATAAACGAACAAAAGAAAAGATGTAATCGTTTAAACACGGTGGCCTTTTCTGTGATAACAGGACACAGATGCAAAACTGTACTGGTGTGCAGCTTAATCACAAATGTAACATCTGAAGGGTGAAAGAAAGCAGAAGTCTGATGAAGATAAATGCTGTCTGTCAATGTCAGATCAAGCCCAACAGCTGAATTTAAACCTCAACATTACACCATCCCTGCCAAACACAGCACTGGTGTCAGACTGAAATACATCTGTTCTCAACTACTGCTGTCTGCTGCATCTACAGTCATCATAATCAAAACTGACTCTCTGCTAACCTTAAATTCAAAATCAACTTATTGTTATTATAGATTTTAGTTTCGTGTTACAAAGACACATTAAGTCACATTACAGAAGGAAAATTAAATGTGAAGATCCTTGCGTGTTAAAGTTCGACCAAAAATTAAAAATTTTCTATCATTAACTTTTATTAAAACTTTTATTTTTTTTTATTAAAAACTTTTGTGCAGAACACAAAAGAAGATATTTTGAGAAATGCTTTAGCTAACGTTCTCTCAAAGCTATCAAAAAGTTCATGCGGTAACTTTAGTAGAACATTTTTATGTCAAAAGTAAATTGTTAATGAAACGCTAAAAAATGTTACAAGATTTAAAAAGCTTGAGTAACTTGAATAGTCATGTTAATACAATGTCTAATAATAATAATGTCTTATTCAGTAAACTTAAAGGAAAAATTCTGTGATTTTCTTCCAAAGCCACATTAACACAGAAACTGGTCGTTCACCTGTTTCATAAATGATGCCCACTTTGATAAAATGATCACACAAATTAACTTTCTGTGATTCAAAAGAACTGTTTTGGTAATTTAATATAATTCATTTAATTTTTTATTACATAATGACCTAATTACACAAGCCGAGTGGCTTTTAATTCCACAGAGTCGCCCATCACTTGTCAAAAGAGAACTTCTGAATAGATGGGGTATAATGTTGTGTAATTGTAGTGACCTGACACTGAAATAATACCATTAACACAGGCGGCCTGCCAAATGCTCTCAACTGAACATTTATATAACACGCAACAGTGCGCCATTTTGGCTCAAGCGACTTCTACACTTCCTAACAATTCATTTGACAAAATCATGTGATAATCTGACAAAATAATCCACCAGAGCCACAATGGCGTCAATCTGTCATAACTGAAATTTGATCATTATATTTTTAACAAAGCTATTTAGATGATTTATATAAGTGTGTGTAACGTGTTAATAAAGACATGCAATAGTTATGTGGTTCATTTATGTTTTTTTATAAACAGCAATATTGGTGTAAAAAGTGTTTTCCTGAATTTATCTTTTTATCTTAAACTTTCCCATTCTGCCAAATGTACATTATTAATGTAAGTGTTAAAATCAAAATATTTAACATATTAAATAATCTGGTATTTATGCGTATTTATGGTATTTAGTTTAATTATATAATAAACTTTCTTTATTATAAACACTGCTGATATTACCATATCCAAAGCATTTTCGAGAACAATTCATTTTACATTTTTAGTTTGTAGTTGTTGTTTGAATGCATATGCACAGTTCAAGAAAGTTACACATTTATCATTGTCACTGTAATCCTGCGTGTTTCATTTAAAGAATCAGACGGTCTCAGTCGCTCTTAATCGTCACCGATCGCTCGATAACTCGACGATCCGTTCGTCGGGTCTTGCGCTGGAGGGAAGTCAGTCAGCTGGGGAGGGCGAGGAGCGACAAAAAAGAGAGAAAGAACGAAAGAAAGAAAGCGAGCAAGAAGGAGAAAAAAACCGCCTCTCTTTCTTCCTCCATCCCCATGATCTCATGAATAAATTATAGCGGCTCATTGTGCAACAGAGTGAGGAATGCGGTCGAGCGGACTCGCGCACACATGCACACGCACACGCACGCGCGCGCGGTAGCAGCAGAAGCGGCGACTCTGGATTTACACACACGCGCAAAATCGTTTCATTAAAAACACACAAATGCGGAGCAGATTTCACATCATCGCACATGGATCAGCGGTTCGTACAGACGCATGTGTGAACGCGATCCGGTTTTAAACGCGTTTAATGTGTTAGTGTAGCTTCCGATTTTTGAGGTAACCGCGCACATCTGAGGAAAAACGGGGTTTTAATTCGTATTTATTCGCACCGTAAGCCCGTTTGTTTTGTTTTTAAACGATTTGGGAGGATTTTCTGACAAGACATTGAAGACGGAATCGGATCCAGTCAGATCAACCTCGGGCAGCCGGAGTGGAAGGTGAGAAAGCTTTATATGATCCAAACACATCTTACATTGTTATATTTTGCAGTTTTTTGTGTGTGCATGTGTATTTAATAATAATCATCATATTTGCGATAGTAATGCATGTTGTATCCACGACTCGTATTGGTTTCCATGCTGTGTACGTTTAATGGCCCGGTGCAATCGTTTCCTGCTTTTCATTGCCTTTAACTTATTCAACCAGCTGTTAAACGAGTTATCGTCTCTTATAAATAAGCAATGCTCTGTGTTATCCCTAAAATAAATGTAGGCAGGAAAGGGTGAGTTTTTACCTCATGCATGTAAGCTTATGGAGTCTGAATTCGTGTTAATAGGTGATCAGGCGAGAATTCGTGTCTTTGTCATGAGCGTTTAATATGTTTTTAAATGTAAATCAGTGATGTTGTTTTGTGCTGGTTCTCGGGGTTTTGTCTGCTTTCTGAAATAAAGCTGTGAAATAAAGAGCTACACTGTGAGATTGAGCTGGTTTTTCTCAATGCAGACGTCTGCTGTGAGCATCAGATCTGATGCGTTTAAGTGTGAATAGAGACCCAGCCACTATATACAGTATAGAGTATTATACGTGCTATTACAGTATTATACACGCTATTTATAGTTTAATGAAGTTATATGGTATATAATTGTGTAATGGAAATATGTAGTGTACAGTTTAATGAAATTATGTAGTTTTTCATTATAAAATTAAAATATTTAGTTTACAGTTTAATGGGATTTCAGACATATGCAGCATTCCAACATTTAACTGGCAGAACGCAAAGGTTGTGGGTTCGATTCCTAGGGAACGCATTTGCTGGTAAATTGTGTAGATTAAAGCGCCTGCCAGATTCATAATTGTGAATATAAACATGGTATTAGTGTGTTTTTAACGAATCGTGTGCTTCGTAAAGTTGGTGTGAGTAGGAAACTCTGAATTTAGTTCCAGGGTCTCGCTTATCTGTTGACAGAGTTGTTTGCACAAGTTAGTATCAGGGAGAGTGTTAGAAAGTAGATCTGATGTTTAATGGATCTGATTCAGCTGGTTTTCCTTGTTGGAGCTGAAACCTGCAGAACATATATACAACTTACAGTTGCTGAAGTATTGGTGGGGATGGGGGGTGTTTGCTGTTTGCTTGACGCATCACAATACCTTTCGCATTAGCATCACGATACATTGGGCTCCACCCACTTTACATGATGCTTTACATGTTGGAGGCACACCTATGGGCAGGTTGGTGTAGTGGAAGGCGTTTTAGGCCAGTAGCGTCACAGCAGGTGAGATGGACAGATGGTGTGTTAGATGCCCACAACCTTAGAACCACAGAGTCCGTGTTCGTGGGTCACAGAACAGGTAGGAAACAAATGCTGCGCTGCCCACCCCCCTGGGGTCAAATTATGGCCGCAAACATCCCCTCTGTTGACTCAGTTTTTTTTGTTGCTGATTTGCATGCGTTGTTTCTTTCCAAACCTGTAAAGTACTGTTGGTGATGGATCACGTAATTATGATAAGGACCCAAGCCATCTGCTACTCTTAAAAAAACAGCATTGGTAGGCTTTTAACTTTAACAGGAAAAAAATGATGACGCCATTATTGGTCATCATTAATATTTTATTGAGAACGTTGCATTTGTCGACATTTGTTCTGTGTGTCACGAAAATGTTTACTAAGAGCATTCTCATATAGTGAGGAGTTAGTGAATTATTGATCGCAGGCCAGACTCGGCAGTGTCATGTAAACCTCCAGAAGACGAGCGCTGTGGCTTTATTAATTAATATTATTAAACGTGCTTGTAGGGCTTCTTTGCACAATTTCGTCCTGTATTTGCATGCAGGTCAAAGCAGCAGCGATCACAACACTGTTGTTGTTTTATTTATTGTGCTTTTGACTGTAAGTAACTAGATTTTTTTGGAAAAATTTGGGCTGTGTTTAGAATGACGTACTTCTCTTACTACATCCGCAGCATAGTATGCATACCGTTCACAGTATGCAAATACTCTGTGCAGTGTTTACCAGGATGACCTACAACATGTTAAGTTGTGCAGTACGTTTGGCCAGATTTCCGTGTAGCAAATGAGCAGAAGTAACATCAGCTGCTTTTTTGACCCCTTATTTAATCAGCCTGCCAAGAATTAAAGGCTTAAGATCACCCAAAAATGAAAATTGTCATAATTTACTCAGCGCTATTTGGTTCCAAACCTGTATTTCTTTCTTCTGTGGAGAACAGGTGGAGAAATTTAGAAAATGGTGGTGCTACTTATGCAAAAGAAAGTCAAACAGGTTTGGGACAACATGAGATTAGGTAAATGACAACATTTTGGGCGAGCTATCCCTTTAAGACAAAAAAAGGAAAAGTGTGTGTGTGTATATATATGAAAGTAATAACTGGACACACTATTGTGAGCAGCAAGCAGATTACAGTATGCACTGTACAGTATTTAGTATGTAGTCAGCTAGAATTCCATATTGAGCATAACCACAGTTTATGATCACTGTATTTAAACAGGGTTGAACTCCAGCCGTTTCTGCTGTATTTTTTTAACTCTGTTGGGGTTAACAGAGGTGACAGTGTTTTGATCTGAGTTTGTATCAGTGTTTTCATCTGGGTTTGATTGAACTGTTAATGATTAGTGCTTTTCATGCACGTGGCTCACCTGTAATGGTAGGAAACCTACGTAAGCACGGCAGGTCCTCACGCACAGGAGCTGGGTTTTAAAATTGAGCCATTGCACCCGGAAAACTATCGCTTTATTTTTTAACCTTGGATCTTGCAAACACACTGCCTGACCTTGGCACAGAGGTGGTAGTGTTGTATAGACAGCACATCCAGAGATGTGTCAACAGAGGCCCTGCTGTACGAACAAAGCGATGAGCAGGTAATTTAATCCAGACCTCACACAATGAGGAATAAAAGACCATCCAGAAGGAGCCATTCCTTCACATGTAAATGTATTCCTGGTAAATTAGAAATTTTCTTTTACTTCAGGAAAAGTGCTGGCTGGCTGCACCTCTTAAAATTGCCCGGAAGACTTCTGCTGTATTTGTAATGGCATTGTATCATTTCGCTTGTACGTCTGTATATTTTGTACAGTATGCATATATTCTGTATGATGTCATACTGTATCCCACAATGCAATGCAATGCAACCAACACGCTGTTTTTTGCATTTCTTCTTTGGTAAACGAATCGGAAGCAATATGAATTCTTGAGATCTTTCTTGGTTTATTTGACTGAACTGACTCAAAATTTGGTTAACATGAAAAACTAACTTTTTTCCCAAGATGATAATTCATTGTTACTTGTCATGTTTGAAATGTTTATCATATAATGTTTTTATTTCTGCAGCAATCTCTGGTCAAATCTTAACAAAACGAGACGTAGAACGTGTTAATAATTGTCCAGCATTAGACTGTAGGTCGTCGGTGTGAGCGAACATTGTTTAGTGGTTGCAAAGTGAGAGACATGCATCCGACGCATTAAATGCACAGGTGAACATGCAGACAGATTCAGTCTTCTCTGCCTTACTGTTTCAGTACTGAGAGATTTATTTTTGTATCCACAGAATAAAAAACACACTCTTTTGAAATCAACATGTCCACTGCCAATATGGATCTGCCCAGCCTGTGTTTGGTGTGCTTCAAAAACTCCTGTTACGTCAGTTTCCTCTCTGAGTTTATGTTCTGTGGTCATCATCAGAGTCAGCGGAGGCAGATTAAATTTCTGAGTGCGCCGTAATGCCTGTTCGCAGAGAGAGACCATATGAAACGGGGACCCCCGCGGTCTGCCTGGGGAGGGATATGTTTAAAGGGTTTATTGGGATCACGTGACAGCTGAGTTAAAGGGTCGGTTTGTGATTAAACATTAAGATGTTGAGCTACAGAGCAATGTAATCGATGTTAAAGCTGCAAGTGCCTTCAAAACAGATTCATGGATGATTCATGGCACATTTGTCTTCTCCTTCCTGGTGATGTTCAACACGAACCACTACAAGACACAGATTAATATGGGATGTCTGTTATTTAGTGTGTATAACGGTGATATTTGTGTTACTGACTTGTTTCCTGCTCCTCATCATTGGACTGTAGTGTCTTTTAAGTGTCATTATATTTGTAGTTTTTTGAGTTTGATAGAAATAATGTTTTCTCTCAAAATATGTATTTGTGAAAAATTTTACATTTTATATTTAGTTCTTTAAATGAATAGTAATACCGTAAAGGGAGCTAAAATGTGGCAATGTTTTGAGAGAGAATGTTTTAATATGTATATTTTATGAAGTACAGATCATTGAGATCTTAAATTAACACCATTAAACGGCATCGAGCAGTATGTTAACAGGCCGGTAGCAGTATCATACAGTAGCTTGAAGATCATCAGACAGGCCTGGCAGTAATCTGCCAGTGTCCTGCCTGCTGTTTTGCCCCTGTCGAGGACAGACGAGCAGAAACCTCTTATTGACTGACAGTGTGCATAGGAGCAGGCTGTAACGACCGCTGCTTTATTACCCACACACCTCTGCCAGATCAAAGCGAAAGGTCAGAGGTCATAAACCTGGATAAATCTGCTTTCTTTTTGGTTTCCCCCTCTAGCTATCACACCCTCCTGGGAGACTGACAGACTCTCTCATGGAGAAGTCGCAGCAAATTAGACGTTTCGATGGGAGAATGTGTTGCGACTGAAAATTGCTGGAGTAAGATTGCAGGCTGTCGTTCTTTTGTTAGCCGAGCACCGCAGCTGAAGCGACGGCGTTTGCCAAAGTGTCGAGACTTTCCTGGCTGCTTTGTGGCGTTTATCGGATGATTAGCATTCCGGTCTGCAGCCTCGCTAACGATGTTTTTCTGGCCCACAATGTCATTGAAACCAGGACGAAATTGTTGTATACATATCGCAGGGTCTTCGTTTCTTGCTACTGTTGGTTGGCGGTAGTCTTGTAAACCTCATCTTGTTCTTCAAAGGGCCCTGTTGCGGGAAGAAACGTCTCGCAAAAGCGCATCCAACAGGATTAAAGGAGTAAAGATGATTTTGCAGGCCGTCATTTCAAAGACTTGGTGTGGGTAGTACTTTCCACTTTCAGAGGTGTGTAGGGGGTGGACATCAGAAATGTTGAAGTGGGGGGTGGAGGTAGGTAGCTCTCCCTTTTAGAGCAGCTACAGTTTGCTCTGCAAATTGATGTTCTTCGCTCCCCCCGTATGTTTGGATACGCTGGGATAGCTTTGATCTCTTCTGGATGGTGGGGCTTTTTTGACCACTCACACAAATTGCTCTTGTAGGGTCTGTAGACTGAGGTCTGTTTATGCGCCTTTGGCATGGAGAAGGGTAAAGACACTTTGTCTCAGATATCAATGCGCTGGGGTCACGGGGTCACCCCAGAGTACCTTTCCACCAGCTGCTAGGAATCCTGGGAATGTGAGTTGAAGGGGAACTCATGGACAATGGCTAATGGTTTCTTTTTTGCCCACCAAGTTTAGGTAGTGTGATTGTGTTTAATAAAAAAAAATTACCTGTGGCTTTTGGCATGTTTGTTTGGTGCTGGAGCTAAGATGCTACAGATATCGCAAAAAAAGCATTTTTTGATTTCGTTCACTAGTTCAGTATGTGTTATGTCTCAGTGGAAAAAGGTGCAAGGCTCCCATTTTTTTTGTTGAACGTGGTTACAGCTGGTACAGATAAGAAGGATTAGATGATGCCATGTTCAATGTCTTGTAATACACGCTTTCAAATGCACTACTGTATTGGCGTTTGACCACCTGAGAAAGCTTAGACACACCAGGCTGCAAAATGTCTCTCTAACTTCTTTTATCCTTCCTTCAGGCTCTGACAGACCTCACAAAAAGAAACATATTTGTATTGACAGCTCCGAATGTTTGCAATCTTGTGTGAGTCTGCCAGAAAGACTGTGAGTTAGCTTCACTAACCATCTTTCTTTTGATAAGCCTCCCCGTCAAAGAGATTTCTGACCTCTCGGTAGAGTCTGAGTTTCGTTCTTAAAGGTTTGTTGTTCACCCTTAATAGTAAAACCTGTAGTACACCAAAAAGGAAAGAAAATAGGCGTGTTAAATCTGTAGATTGCCATTTTGGTCGTGGTGTAGTGTCACAGCAGTAGTGCGATGCAATTTGGGTCAATAAAAGTAGATCTAGATGTTTAGATCTGGATAGAGATAGTTCACCAAAAAATAAAAATTAAGACATTTTGAAAAATGTGGTTTTGTGTCCATACAATAGATGCCTACCTTTGCCACTGTTGTTTGTTTACTAACTTCAAAATATCTTCTTTTGTGTTCCTCAGATATATATAAGAAGGCACACAGATTTGGAGTGACATGAAAGTAAACGATGGAGGAATTAAAATTTTTGGGTGAACTATTCCTTTAAATTTCTGAATCAATGCAATGACATTTGGATGGTAAAAAAATTAAGACGTTTTCCTTAAAATCAAACAGCCAATATTGAAATAACACCAAAAGCGTGACAGCAAGGTTGCGTCGCTCTGGTTCGTGTCATTGTAGATGCAGGAAAACGGGGCGTGTTGTCAAAATGAATCTTTCCTGTGGTCTCGTCTGTAATGTCAGGCGCTTGTCTAATCTTCCCATCAGTGTAGCGCCGGGCTCTGACGCAGGTCCTCCAAAGCTCTGCCTGCCACAAGGCAACTCCCCAAACAGGCTTGTTTCCATCTAATCTGGCCACCAGAGAAAAGCGTTCTCTGTCATCATTCACACCCTCCATATGGCTCACCTCCCCATGTGAGGACGAGGAGGCACAATTTATCATTACGAGGACAAAAAGAGCGCCAGAGGGGGGTTGGTGAGGAAAAACGCGTGACCCTTATGTGCAAAATCTCCTCTAATTTGGTCGTAGTAATACTGTCGACTGTACAACGTAATTTTACAATGCTATGGTGGCCTGAACGAAGCATCTTGCTGTTTTCGGTTTTAGCAATTCTCTGTTTTTTGTTGGTGTAAGCTTATTTGTTAAAGTATTGGGGTGGAAACCCTGAAGTGGAAATCTGTTTTTGACACTCTGCCTTTGTTGTTCAGTTGATCATTTGCTTAGTAGTACACCACAGCTTTGGCATCTCATTTGAATCACAGGCAAATTGATCTTCTTCTGCACTGGACAACCGCAAGCACAACCTTGTTCTGGAGGTCTAAACCCAACTCAGTCTGGTTAGATGGTGCATTTCAGTAGCTAACTATCGGTCAGCTGGTGCCAGGTTGGATGGCTGGAAGCACTTTTGCAGTAATGAGCTGTTCTTTTGGTTTCTCCTCCAGGCTGTTGTCTGGTTAGTGCGGAGTGGACACAACTGAGCAAGGTCACCTGGGTTAATGGATTCTCTGTTCTCAGTGACAGGGACACCGTGGGCCCTGATAGATGCCTCATTAGCTCTGCATCTCTATCCTTCCTCTCTGATCGAGTGAACAAAGATTGTAAAGTGAAAGAGTGTAATTGTTGAGATGAGAAAGCGTTGCACAAGTAAGACGTTTCAATGCAGACTTGTTTGAAGCAATAGACTGCGTGTCTCCTGGATTTCGCCTGATAATCACCTAATTTTTCTGACACTGGCTGAAACGACATGTTTGTTCTTGCTGTTTGTTAACAAAGGTTATGGTTTCGTCATATATAAACTCTTGCCAAGATTCTTTTATTAAATACATAATTTATATACTTAGAGTCAAGGGTTCTTTGTAGTTCACCTGGCGTTACAGAACTAAGAAAGCATCCCCGTGGTGGCCAGGTTTGTTTTTTGAAAAATGTTCATAAGAAAGCACCTTTAAAATGAGCCAAAACAGTCATTCAAACACACAAACTTTGTGAAATTTTCTCACCTAGATGAAAGCGCAAGACGCAAACTGTGTTTAGCACCACCCCAGAAAAGGGACCTGCTGTAACTTGCAATTTCAAGTGCTTGCTAAGCATCTCTGACAAAATCAAGCCCAACCTAGTCAAATTTGTCACTTTAATGCTTTCAGCACTCTGATGTTTCCAGGTGAGAACAAAGGTGACTGCAGTTCAGACCCAGTTTCGCCCTTAGTCCCGGCTGGCATGATGACAGGGTGAGAGTGAGGACAGGGATTTGTATCACAAGGGATGCCGGTCCCTCTGAGGACACCTAAGCCAACGCCACCCTCCGTCTGCTCGTCACGGACAAAGAGGCGAACAGGGTGTCGAGTTTGTCTGACCCCCTCACCCCCTGCCTTCATCATGAGCTGACTACTGTATAATCTGAGAGGTAGAGAGTCCGTCCAACTTGTTAAACGGAGCCAACACTTGAAACACTGCTGGCCAGCTAACTGTCAGATCTGCTTGTCTTTTTTGACACATTACACAAGGGATATTCATTGAATCAAAAGTTTTTATTTACAGACATCACGTGTGGATTAATGACTGTTCTTTTTGTGTTCATTTACATAAAAGATAGCGTTTGATGGCCTAAATTCAGACGTTAAAGCAAGTTTATTAATGTGGGAGAAACTGGTAAACTAAGGCTATGATGTGGCATGTTTGTTTGTTTGTGTAGTAACAGTTACGTCAGTGTTTGGCTCTCAAGCAACGCTTGAGTTGTGATAGAGGTTTGCGGATCCCCTGGCTTAGAACCAGCACTATTCACTCTTAAAAATAAAGGTGTTAAATGATGCCATAGAAAAAACATTTTTTGCTGTATGGTCCCATAAAGAACCTTTAACCTTTTGTTCCACAAAAACTTTGTAATGAAAAAAAGGTTCTTTAGTCTGTAAAAAGATAAATAAGTGGTTCTTTTAAGAACCTTTGCCTGAAAAGTTCTTTGGAGAACAAAAATGGTTCTTCTATGGCAATGCCTTTGTTTTTTAGAGTGAACCAGTGGAAAAAGCGCATCTGATTTTAAGAGCTGATGGGGTCTGGACAATGGGGTAATGACAACAGGCCCTACATCCATTTGATGATGATCTGAGATCAGATGGATGGTGAGATCCTGTATCTCTGTTTGAACAGTCTTTACACTCAGTGTTTGTGAACGTCTAGATCTTTTGAGTGAAGATTGAGAAAGAGACCACAGTGTGTGTGTGTTTGTTTGTTTGGTTAAGGAGGCGTGTGCATGTTTCTCAGACTGAAACGTTGAGTCACTACAGAGGTGGGAGATGTAAAACCCCGCATTGCAATTGACCCGTTCTTCTGACATCGTCACACCACATAGACAAACAGTCCCTGACACAACACAAGCCTGGACCACAATACACCCACAACCAGAAACGTCAGGCGTAGGTGAAGTACCGCATCATCAGACGACCCTCTGACTAACGTTTCGTCATGCGTTTCTGGTATTCCGTGCATGGTTAGTTGAACACGCATGGGCTGCAGCTTCCTGTAACACAAGCAGATTGTTCTTCCTGTCTTCTGGGCAGTGGTTTCTCATAATCTGATTAGTAGCTTGGACATATGACCACACTCTGGAGTCGTACACCTGCTGTTGCATGGACCGGCGTTCCTTGCCAAACACTGCCTCACCAGCTGGATGCTGGCTTTCATTGACTGACTGCAGGCGTGTTGATACACATACCAAAACGTACCTGTTTTTGTTTGATAGGGATTGGAGACCAAACAAGCGTTTACCAATATGGAATCTTGCACAATTAAAACATTTGAGGTTATGACTGTATTTTTTAATGAAACTTTTTGTTTTGGTTACAGGTGTGTTGGTGGCATTTAGAGCCAGCTTCAAAACAATGCTGATAAAGTACAATTTGTACACTCAGTGTGTACCAGCCCTGGTTATATGAGCTGTCTTTTATTGAAGGGACATGTCATGATGAGTCCATGATTATGGCTAGTCATCCGCAGGGCCGGTTCTTATGCAAGCATGTTTGTTGTTTTGTATAAATAGTGTTTGTTTTCTTACAGCACTGTTTGTCAACCAGGGGTGTACTAAGGACCTCAAGATAACTTAAAGGGATAGTTTACCCAAAAATAAAAATTCTTCCATTATTTACTCACCCCAATGTCATTTCTAAACTGTATGACTTTTTTTCTTCTGAGGACCACAAAAGATATAAGTATGTTGGTAACCCAGTTGGTAACAGTGGCATTCATTGACTTCCATTTTATGGACACAAAACCACTGAAACATTTTTCAAAATATCTTTTTTTGTGTTCCACAGAAACAAATTAAGGGTTTGGCATGGCATGATGATGAGTAAATGATAGAAAAAAATATTTCTGGGTGAACTATCTCTTTAAAATGATTTAAAATAATACAAAATAAGCACAGCAATAATGTAAAATGACTAAAAATCAAGAATGGTTTTGTTTGTGTTTGGCTATTTTTTACGAATATACGTCTTTCTAGTTATTTTTAAGCGCTACGATATTTAATTGGGTAGAAATTGTGAGTGGGGGTTTAAATATTATTTTTCAAGTATTGTTGGGCCTTTAAAGTCAAAAGGATCCACTGCCTTAGATTAAAGATCCATAAACTTTGTTCTTTTTCAAACCTCTGTTTTTCACCTGCAGTCAAAACACGGCCATTAGAGTAACATCTCCATGCAGAAGCTCTTTAACAGCCCTGCGGAAACCACGCGGCAGGCGTCTGATAATGAAGGTGGGGGGCCGCTGTTGGCTGGCAGAGAGCTGTAAGGCTCGGTGTAAGTCTCCATTGAGTGGTTCTGTCACCGTTCATCAGCTAAAGCATCAGTCAGTCAACCTGTTTTTCCCTCCACACCAGCGAGAGAGAGAGAGCGACACTGCTGTGTGCGCAGCGAGTCACGTTGCAACAGCAAGAGAGAGACACGCGCAGCAGTCGAGCATTGAAGTCAGACAAGTTTATCAAGCAGAGGCCCTTGAACGAACCAGCCAGCTTTGCTTTTGTAAAGGACAGTCAGAGGAGGAGTAACAAAGTCATTAAAGGAGAATCAATACAATGGGGCCCAATTTGCATTCGGCGTGGCTTAATTCATACAAACTCGGTTGAGGTTTTAGAGCTGTGAGCTTGGGCTCTTTGGGACCTTTCAGTCTTAAGCCTGAGAAGTTGTTTGTTATTGGCCAAATGAATGCGTTCCTTCCATTCAATCTTTTTGTGCCTCCAAGAAAGGCAATACAGCTTGATTGCTCAGCTAATCTATAAACACTGATATGTTTCATCCGCATTCTTCCGTAAACTTTCTGTTTCTTGGGAAGGCTTGTAAAATACAGGCGAAAAGGTTTATTGATATGCTTGGTGGTTTTCCTCGAGGAATGTCTTGTTGGGATAAACATTAACTCTGGGGCGCATGTCTTTCCACCAGGAAAGTTTTACGATAATTTTGATTGGCCACGGAGAATCTTAAGACACGCCCACACGTGCAGACAGAGGGTGGGGGAGAAACAGAAGCATGTGTGATGGTTTTATGGTTCTGAGCTAATCCTCTACCGGGCTCCAAAAAAACGAAAGATAAAGGTGTGCACAGGGGGGGAGTTGAAGAACAGTGACCTGGAGAGACCCCTGACTGCACCACTAAATCTGCTGAGTGAAGATAGTTACGGCCTGTTCCATTCCATCACTCTGTACTTAGTCTGGCCTGGTGCCCTGCCGCTTCGCCAGACACAAACAAATGTACAAACTGCTCGCAGATGTCTTATGAAACATAGATGCTACTTACGTTCCTTGCTGGCGATGTCATGAATTCAGGCTAATGTCAGTTGCTTTTAAAAAGCTAGTTTAAAACATGCTTTAAAACCCTTCAGCAGAAAACAACACAACAGTGTCTTTGTGTCTTTGCCTTTTAGCAAACTCTTCAACTTCAACTGGAACTGACTCGTAATAATTTGATGTTGGTAAGTGTTCAGAACCTACAGAATCGCCCACCTCTGCCTTTGGCCTGCTCGTAGGTGTAAACCAGAACAAGGCCACCAGCTAAAAACAGTGATTTACTTTCTGTTTGCTGCTAATTTATTTCAAAGGAAGGTGTCAGACTGGCTTTTAGACTCAAGTCTTATCTGTGTTTGAGAAATTCGAACAGCACCCTGCAATGTGGCATCCGCTACACGCAAACACCAGCACAGTTAACATCGCCTCACGGCTATACTGGGCCAATGATCTTCCCTCTCCCAAAACAACTTGTCTGTATCTATCTACCAACACTGGGATTCAAGTTACATTTGCATATTTTTCCATGTCGCAGTATTTGCACTGTACTGAACCTGCGTCACAATTTGCACCAGGGCCTAAAGGCGAAGTGAGATTATTTACAAACGAAGCAGGAATGAGTTTCGCTTAAAAGAATGTAATGGATTTCAGTTTTCTGTTTCTCTCTCTCTCTCTCTCTACATAGTCAAATTAGCATTTTGTACCCTTTAAATGTTTTAAATTCTAGCTAGATGTTCGTTGCCCCGAGGCCAACGCTTCAAATGCGTCGTCAATTTATCTGTGCTTCAAACTGACCCGGCTTCAATTGACAAGTCACAACACTTAATGGCTGCAAGCAGTGGCGTGTGTTTTAACACGCTTTGTCAGTTGCAGTGGCACAGAAACGGCCCTCTGAAAACCAGCAAACAGCTCCCCTTTGAAGCATTTAATAGTCTTTCAGCTATGAGATAAATTGCCAGGTTGCGATTATTTTCTGATCTCCCTGGTCCTGCAGGTAAGATGCGATCTGTTTCTCGCAGCTCAGAATCTGCAGGCGTCTGTAGCGTTGTGTCTTACTATCGTTTTTTTCTATCTTGTGTTCACAATGATCTTCATTATTCCAGCATGTTTCCAGCAGGCGGTTTCAGCCCCGCATTTTTTGCTGCAGCTCCATTGCTGGTGTTGAGACACTTTTAGCCAGGGAGCTGTGAGTGTGTGCGTGTTTGTGCACATGTGTGTGTAGGAATGTGTTATCAGGCCCAGCCTTCCTGTGGTTGCTAATCCTCCGTCCCCTTCCCCAGGCCCCAGTCTCTTTCTCGCTCTCTTTTGGCAGCAGTTTATCCACTCTGGCTCCAGCTACGTGGGGGAGGGGGTGGCCCAACCATGTGACCCAAGGTGGTCCCCCATTTGGCAGCCAGACGAATCATAGATTTTTGGACGAGTGAGTCCCCTACAAGTCTTTAGCTACCAGTGATGGTTTTTGTTACTGGCAAATATACTAAGTATCATGTGTAAAGTGTCAGTTCCATTATAAATGATTTACTTTATTTACTAATATAACAATTGTATTTTGCAGATGCTGCTGAGACTTGTTTAAAATAGCAGAATGCGACGTGCATGCGTGTAAAAGTTGCAGTGTGAAATTTCTGTGCGGTTAAAGGTACAAAACAGAATTGAAAAAAATTGATAACCGTGAATGAACAAAGTTCTCTTATTTTTATTGTTTGATGGTAAACTGCGGGTTTAACTTGTAAAACTGTATGTTTTTTTTATCACTGAGTGGTACTATCCCAAATTGTGCACTGTTTCACGTCTCTAAAACAGTTCTGTCCACAGTAAACGCAGTTTCCTCAGAGCTGAATCTGCACATTTCAAGAGCTCTGACACACTCTGGTTTTTCTCCGGCAGAAATCAAAGGCCTGCGAGGTTTCGACTGCTGCCTGGCATAAAAGAAATCAAGGCGTTTTGTACCTTTACCAGGTCACACTCCTGCAGTGCCTTCCTGCCCTGCTGCTCCTGAGTGAACCGTCCTGTCCTGTAGGTGCATGAGTTGATGTGGACAAACCTAAAAGCGTGTGACGTGTGAGAGTGTGCGGAAATATGGTTCAAGAAAGTTGGTGAGGGAAAGATGGTCCGTGCGCTGGAGGAATTAAAGAAAGGGAGGGAAGCCCAGCAGGAACGGGTCACTGTAGGCCAGGGGTGGAACTAGAGGAAAGAAGAGGAGGGGGTTATACAGAGCCCGGCAGTAAAGAACAGTGTGTTCTGTTCCTTCCAGGGCAAGAACTGTTTGTGCTGTTATCCATCACACGGTGAAGGCAAAGCAATAGACGAAGATGTTGAACTGCATTATTTTACTGCAAAAGTAAGACCTGGAACCTCAGAACTGATGCGGAGACCTTGCTAAATGTTTGAGGAAACCCTGTAGCCAACACATCTAGGCTAGTGGCTACGTTTGCCTCGTGTACACTGTTTATCATAGTGTCTGGTTTGTCAGTGGCCGAAATTAATATGTTAAGTAGGCAGTTGTTGACGGATGCATAATAATGATAGTAAATTACTTACACAGATTAGCTGAAATGACACAAACAGTATTTACATATCTAATCAATCAGCCACAAGATGGCCAGTTTTAGTTTGATTAATTGACTTGGCCAGTAACAGTCTGTCATTGGTGTTCTGCCTCAGCATTGTGTTTTTAAGTGTGTGTGTGTGCACAGAGAACAGGAGAGCTTTGCCATATTGTGTTTCCAGTAAAGGATAGATTACTGTCATCCACTGTTTGAATAGACACTCCATCACTGAAGGATTGTTCCAATATGAGGGGCCTAATGATTACAGGGGTGGGCTGAGCAGCACCGGGCTAATTAAACATCATTAACGTTCGTCAGTCGGCTGTTAATTAAGCTGGAGAGCCATAAGCTAATGCCTTTGATAGGCATGCACTGGTATTGAAAATTTGCCTGATACAATAGATAATCATTAGCGGTGTTTGCTAAGACAGGCATGTCATTACCATTGGCCAGCGCTCAATCACATAGCAACACCCCGGCAACCCCCCAAAGCACACTTGCATTGTGGCTGTGAGTTTTCCATGACCAATAGCCACTTTTGGCCAGTATTTATAAGATTATAGGTTTATAGCATTGTCTCATAATAAATGTATGTTCTTTTAAACGCAAAGTAAGTCGCAACTACTTCTGAAAAAATGTTCTGCCACGATTATTTTGCCTGTTTTTTGTTTTTCATTTTCAGTTTACAGACAACGTGAAACACTTTCCTACAGTTTAGTTTCAACCTGCTATTGGAAAAACAAAGCTTTGATGTTTCCTGCTTCCAGTTATTATCGAAATCTAATCAATATGATAAATGAATCGCCAATATGTCGCACATCCCTAGCAGTCAGAAAAATCACTGTAATAAAAGCTACACCTACAGTACAGCGCTGCAGAGAGGTGGAAATGAGACACACGTTTAATAAACGTCTCTTTATACGGAGTGGCTGGTGTAATTGCTAATGAAAACGGCCATGCAAGCATGTAAATATTGCTAAGCCTGCTTCAGTCAAGTGGTTATCACAACACGACAATGAGGGATCTCGTTTTGTCTCTGCCACCCCCTCTCTTTCTCATTCTCTGTTCTAGCCTCTCATTATCCCCGTAGGTGAACAGCTCTCTGATCAGCCCTGTCACTCCTGTAGCAGTTACTCTTCCTCTAGCCCCCCCCCCAACAGAATTCCTCCACCTTTCTTTTCTGTGGGGTGTCTGACCTAAATCGGTAAGGATGGTGGAGAAAATGGAGGTGGGGGAGAGAGAACGAGTGTTAGGGTTGTGTGTGGGGGGTGACAGCTACTGATGTTGGTGGCAAATTAGCATGTGTGTTAATCGAGAGCGGAGACAGACGGAGAGACGGTGGGGTGGGGGGTGTCTTGTTGTCATTATTAACGTGTGCGATCACACAAACGCACATATACAGAGAATCGCGGTGGGCGTCCTCAGTGGTCAGAACAAGCTCCCGCTTAAATAATTGAGTGGGGTTGAAGGCGTTATCTCCGCGGAGGGCTCGGATCTCAAAGCGATGGCCATGAGAACCTCTTTGCTTTTCCACAGCTCATTTTTCTTTTCTTTTTTAAATCAAAGAGCTATAAATAGCCCTCCCACTCGCTCCCGCCCTCCCTGGTTTCTCCTGTCAATGCAGGGCGCAAGAATCCTGCAGAAAGACGCAGCGTTTGCAGGTCTCACCGTTGTCCAACGTGTTAAATGCGCAGGTCGCGGCCCTCCGCGCTATTTTAAAATGCACACCTCTCACTGGCTTTTGTCTTTGCTGTAGTGTTTCCTAGATCATCTTGTAGCTTAACTGCGGCGTGACAGCCCTCGAGGTGCCACATGCTGTCAAATCTCGCTCCTTTGTGTGCGCCGTTGCCTGCGTTTTTAAACTGTGATTGGTGGAGGGGCTTCAGCTCAAGGAAATGATTACTAAACCCACCCTATCAAAGCACGGAAAGGTGCGCTGGCGCTGTCAGTTGTTGATTAACCCCTCGTGCCTCTGGGCTGAAGCGCAGCCATCCAAGAGCTCTCCAAATTAAATTGGTTAAAGCCACCACAGCTGATAGCGTCACCGGTCGCCATGCGTCCCTGTGAGTCATAGTAAAAAAAACTTGTTCTGATTCAGTGTTGCATTTCTAACATGTCTTTTTCCATCTTTCTGTTTCCCCAGACTGCCTGCTAGGTTGAGGAGATTTGGGGTACCTCGTAGACCCCTAGATTCCTCCGATGAACCCCATCAACTCCATGAAACCTGCCCTGCCTCCAACGCCACACAGGTCAGTAGAGAACTAATGCGCAGCGACTCTGCGCAGCTGCAACTCAAAGTATTTCCTCTTTAACGGCATTTTGAACTCTTAACCCCCTTAAACTGACACCTGCTTCCATGCGCCTCTGCACCTAACAGTCTAAACCTTACTGCTGATGTTTTGATTGTTTTTTAAACATTTGCATGTTTTACTCTTGTTATTTTGTGTTTTGCAGTCATATCAGGATAAGATTAACTATAACATGCACTTCATTTGTCTTTTAAAATCTTTTCACAAGCCAGGTGTTGTTTTTATAAATAAAGGTTTTTCAGGGATTCTTAGATTTAGCGAAACGCCTTTTTCTTATCAAGATTATTGTAAAAGATTCTTGAGTTAGCGAAGTGTATAAAAGTTTACAGATTTTTAGATTGTTTTAATCAGTGTATTTGGTTCTTTAAAGCGTCAGAACAGATTTTTTTAAAGATTATTTTACTTTAATGTGGGTCGCCACGTATCCGGCGCTTCTAACGTTGAAGTTTTGTTAGACGCATTATGACACGCTCATCTAGTGTAGACATGGCATAAAAGTTTCATTTCTAAGCCTGTAGTAAAGACGTCATTGTATTTCTCAGAAACAGAATTAGAGGTCGTGTTACAGGCTTCAAAATATACAATTCAGTTACTCCAGACACTTAAAGGCAGATTTTAAGCCTGCAGAGTAATTTGGTCTTTTAAATATTTAGTAAGTGATGTACACTGTTCTTTCATATGTAGGTGTACTTGGCAGACTTTCACAGATATTCGAGCGACTAAAGCGAATTATGTTGCTTGAGAGGCAATAATGAAGTAAACGGTCTGAATACGTCCAAAAAGTGGAAGTAGTTATTTCCCTCGCACCGCAAAACGCCAAAGATAAATCGCTCTCGGCGGTGTGCACGCCGGGCCCCAAACTGAATCCCTGCGCCCACATCTCTCCTATCATTTACTAAGACCTCTGTCTGAGTTTTTAATTTTGATTGGCTGGCCTGCCCCTCAGCTGCTGATTGGCTGCTGGAGTCTTTGGCTCTGAACCGCAGTTTCCTGTTGAAGAGAGGAGGGGTATGTGGTGGTTTTCCTGTAGAGGAAGTTAAGAACAACCTCTGCCTCTTATGGAATGCCTCTTAAGCCACAGATAGTTCAGTTTGTTTATGCGATTCTACAGCGTGTTGACCAGTCTCAACCAGACGCTCGCTTTGAGCCTTTGTTGGAGCCTCAATATCCTGTGGGCCGCGGGCCAGCGGATACTTTGCCGCAGGTTGAGGTGGAAAAGTGTCAAGCAGGGGATCTCAACTTGCTCTGAGAGCTTTAAAGAGAAGAAGCTTTCATGTGGCTGTGGGGTTGAGGTGTCTTGGGTCAGTCAGGGTGAGAGTCTGTTCAGAGTCACTTATCTTTCCATAAACCCTCACAGGTTTCATTTTCTTGGTAGTCTCGGCTTGTTGCCGGATGAATAACTTTGGAATTTACCTGGATTGCTCTCATCCATTGGTCAAAAGCACATATATATGTGTGTGTGTGTG
>JAZGTK010003870.1:0-26049 GCA_036877625.1 Ambastaia sidthimunki
CCGATACTTTCTTTCGATTATAAACTTAATTTTTATTGAAAATAAATGCCTTTCCGATATAATATGACATTTGAAAAGGAAGGGAAAAAGCTCCGCTAAAAGAGGATTTGAACTCGGATCAACCAAGTCAAGAATGTCTGCAATACATACCTTACCATCTACGCCACTAGAGTAGCTGTTCACTGGTTGTTTTTTGTCTTGGACTTGGAGTAATTAGTCTCTGCGAACAAGGCAAGTTACAATCCGTATATCGTATATTTACAGTCTGCTAGATGGAAATATGTGCAATGAATGAATGTACCGAAAGAATGAATGAAATGTTTAAACAGAACATTAAACATGTCATAAATACTCATGGCTCCACCTGTGATTGGAGGGTTGACGGAAAAAAGTGGAGGAGACCGAAAGAAACTCCGGGTTTAATGAAGAAAAGCTGCTCCCGACCAGGTTAGCTTCACAGAGTAAGTTACCATGGTAACAGACTCAGAGTATAGGTTAACTCTCTTTCAGAAACTGGCTTGACTTACCCTGCGTTCTCGGGTTTGAGTTATCTCCGTTTCTAAAACCGAAAACTCAGAGTTTTCCATATTTCAGGGTTAACATACTCAGAGTTTTTACTTAACCACCTTTCTGAAATGGGCCCTAACTCTACTGCACTCATAATTCCCTTGCGATTAAGGCCCTTTATCATAAAATGTTTTTATTTTTAGCCAGCAACAACATTTTAAGATTGTTTGTGATTTGGTCTTAGTGACCTATGAGTCATATATACAGTAGTTTTTTATTTCATGTTTTCATCTATTCCTAGATGATAAAACTGATTTATTTACAATTTAATTTGGATAGTTTTATTTTATAGCACATTTTTATTCAGTATCCTAACTCAATTACAATTTCTCTGTAATTTTTACATTCCTGGAAGAAATGGACACAGATTCTTTGGACAGACAGTATGTTCATGTGTTGTTGGATCTCAGTGAAGAGGACGATTGGAGGGAGCAAGATATGCACAAGTTTCAGAATCACACTGGCTGGAAAGATGCTGTAAGTCAGAACAGAACCAGTGATGATGGATGACAAGAATAACTTTATTTCATTCATGTTATCTATAAAACAATTCTCAGTGAAAACACATTCTCACAGTTCTACTACTCTCACCTGACAAGTAGTCCAGGTTCAAATTGCTGTATCAGGTTTTAAGTATTTATTTCTTTTTTCGTATTTCTTTTTGCTGTTTTTTGCTTTTTGATTTTAATGAAAATTTGATGTTTTATCCAAAACAGAGCAAGGGAAAACATATCTGCAAGTTTCGGGAAAACATCAAATTGTTAAAAATCAGAGTAATTTAATATGTACAAATGTGAAACTCACAGACTGAATTATTTTAACAGGTTGAAGGATGGAGGACATCTCCAACTCTTGCTATATTCTTTCAAGTGCACAGGAAAAGGAAGACAATCAAGCAAGACATTACAGGCTGTCACTGCCTCCTGTGTGCAGAATTCAATCTTTCCGATCTTCCCAACAACTGCACCACTAAAAGTGCTCCAAAACCCTTCTGTGAAATTTCAGAGATAAAGTTTAAGACTGCCACAACTCCTCTGGACCTTGCCAAGAAAACACACCTCAAAACCTTATCCTCTGCCTCTTCATATGAACTGCACTCTTTCAGCGCGCATCAGCAAAATATAAAGTCAGGGCGATTAGTCAACAAATTGTCTAATGCACATAATTCTCTTATGGTCTGCTATTACGAAACTGTGCCATGTCAAAAGCTGAAAGAAAAGGAAGTAGCTCTTAGCATCAACAGCTTTAGTGTGTTGCCTCCTGTTAAAATGTCCAGAAACCACAGCAGTTTAACAAGCAGCAACCTTTTCAAAAAGGCGAAGCTGAGAAATTGGCACTTAGCAGAGGAAGTCACCACTCAGGCCATGAGTACTATCGGTGTGACCGCTGCCGGAAAAAGAGTGTTTATTAAAAAAGGGAATGCCATAGGTGAAAAGGGGAATGCCATTAGAGTCTGCACAGATTTTATCCTAGGGGACAACAACTATCCACAATCTCTGAGCTTAAAACACTGGCTGCCCCAGTACAGCAATCCCCTGCCATCCACTGTTAACATCACTTTCCACAAAAAGTATGAGCTGCCTTCTAACACTGCAGCCAATACATTTCTCCAGTCTACCTATCGCCTGGGACAAAATCCTACACAGGAGGAGATGACAAGGTCTTCTCCTGGAAACAACACCAGTTATAGATTGAATTCTGGACACAAAGTGAGAAGTCTGAAAGCACCTGAACCTCAGTGTCTAATGATGATTGGAAAAGGAGTTCCCATGCCTGTGTTCCCTCAGCAAATATTATAAATTTTGTAACTCTGTAGACAGTTTCCCTTAACTAATTTAAGTAAAGATTAGTGTCATTCTTTCATTTTTAGATGTGTTATATAAACATGTTGCTGAAAATTATTATGCATGACCAAAGTGTATCCAATTTTTTTTTTATCTGTATTAACACACAGTATCCAAATTTTTCATACAAAGTGGGTTAGTTTTCTCAACAACCACATTTATTTACAAATCAGATGTGAAATGACTTCCTTTAGCATGTGTGGCATTTGACCAGCTAAATATGCCTTAGAGCAAACCTTGATTAAAAGAACCTGCCTTTTTGTGTACAGTGGGGATCAAAAGTTTGGGCACCCCAGGTAAAAATTTGTATTAATGTGCATAAAGAACCCAAGGAAAGATGGAAAAATCTCCAAAAGGCATCAAATTACAGATTAGACATTCTTATATGTTAAAAAAAGTTAGATTTTATTTCCATCATTTACACTTTCAAAATAACAGAAAACAAAAAAATGGCGTCTGCAAAAGTTTGGGCACCCTGCAGAGTTAATATCATGTACTGCCCCCTATGGCAAGTATCACAGCTTGTAAATGCTTTTTGTAGCCAGCCAAGAGTCTTTCAATTCTTGTTTGAGGTATCTTTGCCCATTTCTCCTTACAAAAGTCTTCCAGTTCTTTGAGATTCCTGGGCTGTCTGTCACGCACTGCTCTTTAAAGGTCTATCCATAGATTTTCAATTATGTTGAGGTCAGGAGATTGTGAAGGCCATGGCAAAACCTTCAGTTTACGATGAGGTGTGTTTAGGTTCATTATCCATTTGTAGAAGCCATCCTCTCTTTAACTTCAGCTTTCTCACAGATGGCATCAAGTTACCGTCCAAAATTTGCTGAAATTTTATTGAATCCATTTTTCCTTCTACTCGTGAAATGTTCCCTGTGCCACTGGCTGCAATACAACCCCAAAGCATGATTGATCCACCCCCATGCTTAACAGTTGGACAGAGGTTCTTTTCATTAAATTCTGTGCCCTTTCTTCTCAAACGTACCTTTGCTCATTCCGGCCAAAAAGTTCTATTTTAACCTCATCGGTCCACAGAACTTCTTTCCAAAATGCATCAGGCTTGTCTATATGTTCATTTGCAAACTTCAAACACTGATTTTTGTTGTGAGGACGTAGAAGAGGTTTTCTTTTGATGACTCTTCCATGAAGACCATATTTGTACAAGTATCTCTTTGTAGTGGAATAGTGTACCACAACTCCAGTGTCTGCCAGATCTTTCTGGAGGGATCGTGCAATCAAACGTGGGTTTTGACTTGCTCTTCTCACAATCCTGCGAGCTGTTCTGTCTGATATTTTTCTTGGTCTTCCAGATCTTGCTTAAATTCCACTGTTCCTGATGACTGCCAAATTTTTTAATACATTACGAACAGAGGATATTGGCATCTGAAAACGCTTTGCACACTGAAAAATTCAATACATAAAGGTGACTTAATACACGTTCAATGACAATAGAATAAAAAGAGCTTTATTATCACCAAGTATGTCACTTGACACCGCCAAACATGTCACTTTCACATGCACTGGGTCAGAATAACCCAACCAGATGTTTAGCTGTGAATGACCCCTTAAAACCCATTTGACCCAGCATGATCAACCCAACAATGTGTTTACACAAACAACCCAGCACTTTTTTAAGCCGGCACGGCGGTTTCCCTCTGGTAAACCCTGTTCAAGAACTTAAACGTCAACATTAGTTTAACCTCTGGCTACCTCAATCCAATGGGCAAATCGAGTGACTTAATCAGGAGGTCGCTCGGTTCCTTCGGTCATATTGCCGAGAACACCAAGAGCAAGTACCTGATGTGGGTAGAGTATGCGTAAAACTCCCTGATCAAACCAGCTACCGGTCTCACCAAGTCTGTTTTTGGTTACCAGCCCCCCCTGTTTTCCTGGTCAGGAAAACCTACTAAACTGCCTTCCGTGACTGAATGGCTTTGTCACAGTGAGGAGATATGGGATTGGGCACATACCCACCTGCTGCATGCTGTCCGTCGCCAGACTCATCAGGCCAACCAACGAAGGCGCCCAAGTCCCACGTATGCTCCTGGTCAGTGGGTCTGGTTATCAACCAAGAATCTCTGTCTTCGTTTCCCCAGCAGAAAGCTCAGTCCCAGGTATGTTGGTCCCTTTCACATAATTAGACAGATTACCCCAGTGTCATTTCGCCTCAATCTCCCTGCTAACCACCACATTTCTCCCACATTTCATGTTTCTCTGTTGAAACTGGCTGGTGGTCCGAAAGGAGAGCCTGAGGTGGGAGCTGAGATGCAGAATTCTCCCCTGATGGTCGACAGAGAGGAGGCATACAGAGTACATAAGGTGCTCGATTCCAGATGTCGGGGTGGTACGCTGCAGTACCTGGTCGACTGGGAGGGTTACGGCCTGGAGGAACAGTCCTCGGTCAATGCAGGTGATATTCTGGACCCTACCTTAACTGAGGAATTTCACAGGACCCATCCGGAGAGACTGGCCCCCCGGCCATGTGGTAGACCCCGGCAGCGTCGTAGTCATCCTTGCGAGCCTGCTGCCTGCCTTGACCCCTTGCCTGGGGTTACGTCTCTGAGTTACCTTTTCTATTGTTGTTTGCTGGTGTTTGACCTTGCCTGTTACACACTCTTAATAAAGCTGCAAATGGATCCATCCGCCCCTGCGTCCTCATTACAAATACGTTGATGTGTTGCTTGAAAACCATTTGATCTATTAAAAAGATTTTAATAACTTTAAGCTTGAAGCTTGAGACCCTTTCAATGATATATAGTTGTAATTGAAGTGAAGCTGCACAGACACAGTACAGATGGCATGTTATGACCCCAGTTGGTCTAGGGGTGTGGCATTTAACATTAAAATTATTTAATTATTATTTAGGTGTAGGCGACGACGACACAAACAAAGGAGTAAATCTCAACGGTTAATTTATTTACAAGTGGGTGCAAAGGTGGATAAATAGTGAAGGTGATAAGAGAAAATGTATACAAAATAACAGTAATAATAGTAAATATATACAGAAACGAAATAATACAATACAATACGAACAAACACATGGAGAGGGGAGAAACGGAATGCGAGCTGTGCCAAAGCAAAGAAATAAACAAAACACCAAGCCTAACTCACGTTTTAGTACCACTAATCTAACTAACCAAAAGACAAAGAATGAAACAAAGAGAATGAAAGAAAAGGTCTTCAGTGTCAGTGACGCCCTAACTAAACTACACTCTCTATCGTTAAAGTACAGTGGGTGGCACTCGCCCCTAACCTAGTGTGTCTAACAGAAAACAAAACCTATGTGCTGCACAATGTATGTCACATGACGTTCTTACCTGTCCTATCTTGAAACAAACACATACTGTATATAACACAGAGCGATGGGTAAACAAACAGTATACGGAACACCAAACAAGCAACACAGTATTAAGCAATAACAAAACAAACAAAAGAGTAATCTGGCAATCGTAGTAATAATGTAAGTGAGCAAAATGCTGCTGGTGAATGAACCAGCTGGCTGTTTTATTGTGTCAGGTGTAGACTGGTTGGTACAGGAGGGGAATGAAGTAACTGGATAATTATGATTGGCATATTGGATGACCAATGGGGAGCCACAGGAGGGTCTGCAAAAGTGAAAGAGAACGGAGAGCAAGATGTTGCAAAAAAGAGACGTGATGTGAGAGCAAAAAAGAAACACACACACACAAAACAAACACAGGAACGTAACATGGCATAATAAATGTTCAAATGATAATGTAAGTAGCTTTGGATAAAAGCATCTTTCAAATGCATGTGTAAATGTAAAATTATGTGGGTGAGGACTGACGCTTTTTCATTGCTAATGTTTTTAAAACTACCCAGGAAACACCCAGAAGTTCTTGCTCCCCAAAGTGGCTCTAGTTAACAATCTTGTCATGCATCTCACCCACCTGCCTGTTCTCCTTCCCTCCACAGAAAGCAGTACTTTAAGGTCATTGGTCTTAGCCATGGAAATGCAAGGGTCTGTTAGCACTGTGCATCTTTTGCCACCATCAGTTGGTGCGACAATGCCTAATCTGACCTACTGGAAACAAGCTGACAAATGCTTCTCAGCAATAACCTCAGACAGCCTATAGTTTCAGTGTGAGCACACTGAAAGTCTTTGGACACTGAAATGCAGACTGATATTTGCCCTGCACCCATGATAGGCAGGTCAGGCTCAGCAGCGCTAAAATCCAGACCATCTCTAGTTCAGTTCCTGGGACACTGCATAAACACTAGCAATGAGGCCCAGACAGCAGTGGTTGGTTTTCTTTTAGCAGATTTGGCCTAGAACTGGACTCTCACTTCACTTGTTTTCATTATATATTAATGTTCTTGTAATGTTCAATGTAATTGGTCCTAGAAGTATTTTTTTCCATTAGGTCAGATCAAAGCTATTGTTCAGATATGTTGCTTAAGTAATGCATTTTTTGGTGATGCAAGTCAAAATATCACACAATATACAGCCGTATGACTTTTTTCCTTTAATGTGGCCCAAGAAATGCCTTGTTTCAGAGTTACACTTTCTAGGTTGCTGTTATTTGGTCTATTGTGCATTTTTTGACGCTGTGAATAAATCTTGGTCTTTGTTCATACCAATGCCACGCCCACTCCGTCACGCTCCCAGTCACCGGAGTTTTAATCACCATCACCTGCTGCACATAATCAAGCCCGCTCTTCCGTATATAAACGCACACCTCAGCTTTACTCGCTGTTCGGTCTCGTTCATACGAAGCGGACTCATACCGGTATCGTATGCTAATCATTCGATCTTACACTAACCTGTACTCCTTACCTGTGTTCCCTAGTTTATGTTCCTGATCTGCTGAGGTGTGCCTCTGTGCAATATCCTGGATTCTCCGCTTCCCATTCTCCCTCGCCATACTAGGAAACTCTCTCTGTCCACACCATACTAGGAAAATCCACTAATTCTCCATCCAACTCAAGCTGGTCTCCATTCTCCACACTCCTGGTCACCATTCCATTCAAGAAACTCTCTCTGTCCACACCATACTAGGTAAATCCACTAATTCTCCATCCAACTCAAGCTGGTCTCCATTCTCCACACTCCTGGTCACCATTCCATTCAAGAAACTCTCTCTGTCCACACCATACTAGGAAAATCCACTAATTCTCCATCCAATTCAAGCTGGTCTCCATTCTCCACACTCCTGGTCACCATTCCATTCAAGATTGCTATACTCACCCTGTCTCGTCATCTTTGATTATATACCTGATTAATTCCATTAAACATCATTGTTATTCCTTACCCTTATCCCTGTAGTGTTACAGTATCTTGCAAACTATTATTTCAGATTAATTTTAACAATCCTACATCTTAAATATAGCGTTTATAATGAGAGCCTGTTTATAATGAGAGAGCCTGCCATAATTTCTGTCTTTTAGTGGATATACCTTTGTTTAACAAGTTATTCTAATTTGATGTGTTGTAAAACCATTACTTAGGAAACTGTTAAGAAGTGAATATTTATGTTTGCTTGAGATAAACACATTCTTTCAGTGTATGTGTAAGAAAGTAGCTCAGGTGCTACTAAGAACATGCAATTTTACTTCAGAGTAATTAACGTGACCAAAGTGTGGACGGTAGCAAAACCCAATGCTTATGTGAACAAAATAGGTTGTACATTTACTGAAACAGGCAGACCATTGCGTTTTAAATGTGAAAGTGGCCGTTATTTTTATTTTATTTATACATTGTCAGTTTAAATCTAGATTGAAGACTAGATTTAAATCTCTTTAATCTAGTCTACACATAAATAAATTAACTGAATACATTTGAGTCTGAGTCTCCTCATTTACATTTTGAATTGCTGTCCACCCTGTCATTGTGAGGTAAAACGCCTTTAAAAAAACCAACTGATGTACTCAGTGACACCCCTCCTTCATTTAACTGTAACTGCAGGTACACCTTGTTTTTATTAAGTGCTAACTTTAGCCAGAAATGTTCACTCTGTCGTTGCCCACTTTGTCAACAAACCTACCATGACAGAGTGGACATGATACATAACAGGGAGGACATATGCATAGTTTTTACCACATTTTGAAATTTAGAGACCATGTTTTCAACGTCTAATGGCAGTTTGACATACACAGAGAGCTCAGAAGGAACCTGAAGTACAATGAGTGTGTTGACGCAGCCGTTTCAGCGTTTGATCATCACTTCACAGGATCACCACTTCCAGTTCATGTTTACCTTGCAGCGAGTGGTTTGTGTTTGTTCCATCTGCTTAGTATTGCTCTGAGTCTCTTTTTGTCATTTAATTTAAATTGCTAAACGTCTATTGCTATATTGATCTTTACTGTTACCCACTAACACAGCCCGCTTAGCGCCACGTTAGTTTGTCTTCTGTGTCTTTCTCTCATGCGTTTTCATCTTTTAAAGCTCATCAAACAACTGTGGTAAGTCGAAACAAATCAAAATACACGGTAAGTCATGGCGGCATCTCCTGTTATTTTTACATCCACTGTTTGCCACATGTTTAGTGTAGCCTTTTTGGTCAGTGCCGAGGGTTTTGACATGTGATAAATGCAGGGAAATAGTTAGGCTGATGGAGAAGATTTCAGAACTAGAGACACACATCCAAACTTTAATCGAGGATAGTAAGAGTGATACGGCTTTAGGACAGAATTTGGATGCGACTAGCTCCATACACTGTTCGGTTCCGGTTATAGATCCCCAGCAGCAGGGAAATTTTGTGACTGTGAGACGGCATGGCCACAGGAAAAAACACTGGTCTTCTGTTCCGATTACAGTTTCTAACAGGTTCTCCCCACTCAGTGACGCAACCACTGAGACACCTGTTGAAAGTGCCCTAGTTATCAGAGATTCTATTGTACGAAATGTGAAAATAGAGGCACCAGCCACTATAATTAAATGTTTACCAGGAGCCAGAGTGCCCGACATCAAATCAAATTTAAACTTACTTAATTTAACCTTACTTACTTAAATTTAAACAATCAAAATTCAATCAAATTTAAACTTACTTAATTCTTACTGGCTATGGTATACAGGCCACCAGGTTACCACACAGACTTCATCAAAGAATTTGCTGACTTCCTATCAGAAGTAGTATTGACCACAGATCAAATCTTAATTGTTGGTGATTTTAACATTCATGTGGATAATGATAAAGACACTTTGGGTTTGGCTTTCAAAGATATTTTAAACTCTGTCGGGGTTCAGCATGTGTCAGGACCCACTCACTGTAATAATCATACTTTAGATTTAATACTGTCATATGGTATAAATGTTGATGATATTAATATCCTGCAGAAAAGCTAAGACTTTTCAGATCGTTATCTGGTGTCCTGTTTAATACATTTACTTATGATTGCAAAATCAGCTCCTTTACTTCAAATACAGTAGCACAATAACCTCTGGTACTAAAGATTGTTTTATTAACAATCTTCCTGATCTGTCTTAATTTGTTAACACAACAGATAACAGAAAACATTAACTCCCTTTTCTCTATGTAGATAAAGTTGCTCCCATACGCTTAAAGAAGATAAAGGACAGCAGCCCAGTGCCTTGGTACAATGAACATACACACACCCTAAAAAGAGCTGCCCGGTAAATGGAACGAAAGTGGAAACAAACTAAACTAGAGGTATTTCGTATAGCATGGAAGGACAGTATTTCAAAATACTGAAAAGCTGTAAAAAGCTCAAAATCCGCCTACTTTTCAAACCTTATAGAAGAAAATAAGCACAACCCTAGACATTTATAACAGTGGCTAAATTAACAAAAAATAAAGCATTGACTGGTTCTGACACGTCAATGTCATAGTAGTGATGATTACGTCCCTCTTACAAGCTGGCGGTTATTAAACCTCTTATTAAAAAACCACAACTCGACCCCAAGGAACTGGTTAACTTCAGGTCTATCTCAAATCTACCTTTTTTTTTTTCAAAAATACTTGAAAAAGTGGTGTCTTCACAGATATGTTCTTTCTTGGAACAAAACTGTATCTATGAGAATTTCCAGACAGGTTTTAGACCATATCATAGTACAGAGACTGCTCTCGTCAGAATGACAAATGACTTGCTCCTGTTGGCTGACCGTGGCTGCATCTCTCTTCTGGTTCTACTAGACCTTAGTGCAGCCTTTGACACTATTGATTATAGCATTCTGTTAAACAGGCTTGAAAATTATGTGTAAAAAAGGTAAAAAAAATTATGTGCTTGAAAAAGGTGTCATATCAATCACAAGTTCAGTATGGAGTGTCACAAGGCTCAGTGCTTGGGCCTTTATTAGGAGTCATGGAGTTAATTTTCATTGTTATGCTGATGATACCCAGCTGTATATTTCTTCAAGGCCAAACGAGACAAATAATTTTATCAAACTATCAGAATGTATAGTCGATATTAAAACCTGGATGACCAACAACTTTCTATTATTAAACTCAGCCAAAACAGAAGTTTTAGTTATTGCACCAAAATCAGACCATGCAATACAGTTTCGTATACTCACCGCCCAAAGTGGATGGAACGACACCGCTTTGCAGGCTGTATTCTATCAAAGTCTATCATTGGAGTTACAAACTGAATGGGCCTGTAAAGGGGAGAATTTAAGTCTGTCTGATTACTATACCCTGGCAATTCATGTCGATAATCTCATGCGTAATGCTCCAAGGAGGAAACAGGCTCCTCGATTCTCACCATCACTCCCCGTTCAAGATATCCAGAATGTTCCTTAGGAACCAGTGCAGATCGGCCTCATAAAGCTGTCTGAGGAGGAAAGGATCCATTGCAGACAAGGTGTTATACCTGCCCGAATAAAAACAGGAAATCTGGGGTGAGTGAATCTGTTCTTACACTTACCAGTCAATTGTTCCAGTTAAGTGCCCAGGTCTCATTTGCTACCACCTCTTTTGAATCCTCAGCGTTCATCGACTCAGGAGCAGCTCTAAACATTATCCACCAAGAATTGGTTTCTAAGTATAATATCCCTACAGTATCATGTTTTCCACCTATCCAGGTCCATGCAGTCAACAAGGCTCCTCTATGTGCAGGCATTACCTCTCAAACCCAACCATTAACCCTTCAAATTGGTTTGTTCCATAGAGAAACCATCTTATTCCATGTTCTCGACACTCTCAAGTATCAGTTCCTGGGGCACCCATGGCTAACTCTCCACAACCCTGTACTCTCCTGGCGGGACAACAAATTGACATCCTGGTCAGAGTTATGTCTCAATCATTGTTTAAATGCCATGCCATCGAAACCATGTCTGATCACCAGCATTCAGAATCATGATACCCAGATTAAACCTTGAATACCCAGTTGCTATTCTGCTTTCCAGGAAGATTTTAGCAAGGAGAGGGCTGCCCAGCTGCCACCCCACAGACCCTGGGATTGCACTATAGATCTACTACCCAATGCCATGCCTCTCAAAATCAAGGTGTACCCGTTTCCGTGTACATCTTGAACTGAAAGCCAAGCCATGGAAGAATATGTTGAAGAGGCCCTGAGTTCAGGCTTCAATGAAATTCAAATTCAAAGACCTGTTAAACCATTGTGTAGTTGCCTATATCAATGACATCTTGATGTACTCAAAGTCTGAAGAAGAACACATCGAACATGTGAAAACAGTTTTAACACGTTTGCTCCAAAACCAGTTATATGTCAAGGCAGAGAAATGTGAGTTACACGTGAAACAAACGACGTTTTTGGGATATAATATCAGTCACCAGGGTGTGCTGTCACCAAAGTACAAGCAGTAACTGAGTGGCCTCATCCCATGTTTGTTAAAGACTTACAACGGTTCTTGGGCTTTGCAAACTTTTATCGTCGGTTTATCCATAATTATAGTCTGATCACTGCCCCTCTAACCTCACTGTTAAAGGGGAAACCCAAGAAGATATCCTGGAACCCAGAAGCTGAGAAGGCTTTCATTAATCTCAAGCGAAGCTTTACCACAGCCCCCTTGTTAAAACACTCAGACCCTAACCTCCCTTTTATTGAAGTTGACGCGTCGAACTGTGGAATAGGCACCGTCCTATCCCAACGCCATGGTACCCCAGCTAAATTATACTCATGTGCTTATTTTTCCAGGAAACTCACTCAGACAGAGAGAAACTATGATGTGGCCAATAAGGAACTCTTGGCTATCAAGCAAGCCATCCCAGAATGGAGACACTGGCTGGAGGGAGCAGTCCACCTGTTTCAAGTCATCACTGACCATAAAAACCTAGAATATATCAAAGGGGCTAAAAGACTCAATTCCAGGCAAGCGAGGTGGGCTCTGTTTTTTATCAGGTTTCAGTTCACAGTTACTTACCGTCCTGGCAGCAAGAACAGCAAAGCTGATGCTCTCTCAAGACGTCATGACCCACCTGTAGAATCTACAGCACCCGAAACCATTCTACCTCCCACAGTCATTCTGGCCCCCATATCCTGGGATATTATGGAGGAAATTCAGCGTGCCCAGAGTCAAGAGCCTCAACCTCCCAACTGTCCTCCCAACAAGGTCTTTGTGCCGTCTGAACTACGTCACCATGTGATGCAATGGGTACACACCTCACTAAGTGCAGGACACCCAGGTATTTCCAGAACCATTCACCTAATTCAAATTTCGTTTTGGTGGCCTTCTTTACCTACAGATGTTCAAAACTATGTAAGTCTTGTCAGGTGTGTGCCACATCCAAGACCTTCAAAGATCTGCCTGCTGGCTTGTTGAAACCTCTTCCAGTCCCACAACAGCCCTGGTCTCATCTCTCCATTGACTTCGTTACAGACCTGTCCCCGTCAGAAGGTTGCACTACGATCCTGGTAATAGTAGATCGATTTTCAAAATCTTGTAAAATTACTTCCTTTGAAAGGTCTTCCCACAGCCATGGAAACTGCCCAAGCCCTGTTCCACCAAGTCTTCAGGAATTATGGCATCCCGGAGGACATTGTGTTAGACCGAGGGACTCAGTTTACATCACAAGTTTGGAAAGCATTCTGCAAACAACTTGACATCAACGTCAGTCTTACGTCTGGTTACCACCCTCAATCAAATGGTCAAGTGGAGAGACTCAACCAGAAAATAGGGCATTACCTGCGAAGCCATTGTAGCCGTGAGCAGCATCAGTGGGTGGAGTTTTTGCCCTGGACTGAGTACGCTCAGAACTCTTTGACCCACTCTTCCACCGGCCTAACCCCCTTCCTGTCCTGGGTTACCAACCTCCTATGTTCCCGTGGTCAGGAGAACCATCCAGATGTCTACTTGTATACACAGATTTTGGTGCTGAAACCTGTGGAAATGCGTGCGGGTGCCGGACCAGAACCAGTTCAACTCCAGCACCGGCACCAGTATATGGTACTGTCAGATCAGGGTAATTGGGCTGAGCAACTGCTTCTTGCGTTCATCCATGGTGCTTGTCCCAAGGGCCTGTCTACATGAATAGGCAGATTTTTTACAAGGGTTTAGAGATATGCAATTTGGTATAGTTCTTGGCATGTGTGGCTAAACATGTCCAGTAAACTTTGTATTTGAAGCCTTGGTGGTGATGTTCTGTATAGCCTAGATCAGGGGTGCCCAATACGTCGATCGTGATCTACCGGTCAATTGCAAAGGTAGTGTGGGTAGATCGCATGGCATTAACAAAGTAGACGTCAGCCCATCATCCGTCCTCACTAGGCATGTGACGGTATTTGGTAATGCGATAAATCACGGATTATGCACAGTATTGTTAATCGCAGACACTTCAAAATACCGTAAATAATTATAGATCCAAATGTAGATTTTTAGAACGTGCATCAGCTGCTTTTTCATCAAAGTACATTGCGTACAGTCTGTGCACTCTGATGTAAACAATCCCCACATGAAGATGCACTGCATGTATACTGAGCAAGAGACGCGTGCGCACTCCAAAGGATCAAATCAATCATGCCATATTTATGTTTATGTTTGAGGTACTTTTTGTTATTTAAAATAAGTAAAGTTGTTTCTAGAAGGAAAACACTAAATTGGTTTATTTTTTAACGTTTTTTCCATGCAAATGAATACCGTGAAAATAAAGTAATGTAAATATACGTGAGAACGCTGATATTTGCTTATTGAGGTACAGTTATTATTTTCTGTTCAGAATGTTGGTAGCTCTAGCCGATATTACATAGAAAGGTTCGGTCCAGTGTGGTCAAACAACTATATTTTTTTACAATAAGTTGTAAATAACCCACTCGATTTTGTTCGGCATTACCAGCTTCGTCAGGTTTTTTTTATTCAAGGGACAATAATATACAATATGTTATAAAGACAACAACAATAAAAATGTTATTCACATTATACATGCTGCCCCTCTGAGATTTAATTAGAAATCACGGTATAAATTTCCATTGTTACGAAGACGACACTCAGCTTTACATTTCATCAAAACCAGATGACATTACTAAGTTAGCGTTACTCTCAAACTGTTTTAAAGACATAACTGTGAAAAAGGCTGTGTAACTTCCTAACTAGATCTGATGCATAAAAGCTTGTCCATGCTTTTATGACCTCCAGACTAGATTATTGTAACGCACTTTTAGGTGGTTGCCCTGCCTCAGTAACAAACCGATTACAATTAKTTCAAAACGCTGCAGCAAGAGTCCATTCGATCATATAACCCGTAGATTTCGTATTACGTATAAGATTCTACTGCTTACATATAAAGCCTTAAATGGAATAGCCCCCAAGTATCTTTCAGATCTTCTAACTCGCTATAATCTATCTCGTGCTCCTGGACTCCTGGTTGTTCCCAGAATTAATAAGTCAACGAAAGGCGGCAGAGCTTTCTCATATTTAGCTCCAAATCTGTGGAATACTCTTTCAGATGCTGTCCAGGGCTCAGACACGCTCCTGCAGTTTAAATCTAGACTAAAAACACACCTCTTTAGTCTTGCATTTTCTTAATATATCAGAACACCTCACATTTCTATTTCCACCTATGAAATATTTGTTTTCATGCTTGAAAGATTATGAACAGCAGCTAAGCTAATTATTGTCTCCTATTTTGTTGGGGCTCCATCCCGGGGGAGTTTTAGATTTGCCTGCCTCTATGTGGATCCCGCTACTGGTGGATCTTCAAGTGACCTCGGCCTCCATGGAGTTGTCAAGCACCGGTGTGATCATCCCACTCAACAAATCATCTACAGCCTCAGCAGGGTCCTTTTCAATAAGGATAAAGATTAAAGCTTTGCTCCTCAATCTATCTTTTTCTCATTGATCATCTGCCTGGTTTCAAATTAATCATATTACCCTCTCAATTTCATCTATATGACCAGCCTACATTCCACCTTGTAACAGCAGATTGTTGCTAGAGCTGCTATCCTTATACTTTTATCACCAAAGTTAATATTTTCCTGCTCTGTTTTTATTCCCTCATCAGGGTCTCACTACTGTTAAATCTTTTTAATGCTTTTCCGAACTCCCACCAAATCAAATTAGTCCCATACTCTATGTAAGTCTTCATTGTAACGCTTGCCATTTAACCTGTCATAGTCACAGAAACTGACTGCACCTTTAGTGTGACAGAGGAGAACTGGCCCTTCCTGTCAAGTCCGGGTTCTCACAAGGTTTTTTCTCCACTTATCATCCTCTGGAATTTTGGTTCCTTGCCACTGTCGCTCAGCGACTATGTCAGTTTAGATGGTAACATTTAAGAGCACGGCTGTCATTACCAAACTATAACATCTCAGTCAGTGTTACGGTCAGCTAGTTTACATATTGGGCATAATGGCAAAGACATTTAGTAGATCTTTAAGCCAGATATTTTTAACATGTCTTTGATATGTTGCCTTAAATTGAGAACATTATTTTGTTAACCACAATTCATCAACATTAACAGAGTCAGCTGACAGTGTTTTTGTTTTGTTAATGTTTTTTTGTTTTTATGTTGTTTATTTATTATAGACTCTCTCATTATGCTTTTTGAGCCAGGTTCACCTGTAAAGATGGAACCAGCAGGAAGTGGCTCACATATTGTGAGAAAGATCATTTATTGTTTTGTTTTGTGTGTATGGAATTTTATTAATAATCGACACATTTGCATTAACAAATGGCATTAGTGCTTTTATAGAATAGGATTTGGAATACATATTTAAGGGCGCACATAGCTGGTGGTATTGTGGATTTGTGATTGTATGTACACTTAAAAAAATGATTTTCGGATGCTGTTCACTTTAGTCAAACAATTCATTTTGATTTAATGCCACTGTATCAGGTTTGTTGCTCAGAGACGATTGCATCATGTTAAACTGACTTGAAATGGTAACTCTTTGGTTTAACTCAGGGGTTTTCAAAGTGTGGGAAGTCAGAGGGGCCAGAGCACGTCAGGGGAGGTGCAGGGAGAAATTATAATAAATAAAAAAATATTGAATTTAAATATTATGTTTTTGTTATTGTTTTTATTATTATTTTAAAATGTTTTAATTATTATTTATTATTAAAGAGGGGTTATCAGTCTTTGTGCGTTTGTGTGTGTGATGGGGGGTCGCCATTGGGTAAACTGTGTCAAAAGGGAGGCCCATCGTCTTAGACTTTGAAAACCCCTGGGGGGGTATTCCATCAAGCTCGCTAACTCCAAATTCTCGCTAACTTTGTTAAGCGTCGCTAGTTTTAGCGAGAATTCGGTTCCATTACTCTCGCTAACAGGAATCCCAGCTGAGTTACCGGGTAACATATGCTTCTTAACTAACCTGCTCCGTGGCAGGTTAAATGTCATGCTTAATCAAGCGGTGTTACAAAGAATACCTGTAGTAAACCAAACGTACCTGAGTCTCAAACAAACAGTTCCTCACACTTCTCGCTTGGTTTTTCGTGTTGTCCGAAAACAAAGGTGACAATGTCAGCAAAAATGAATTTACATCACATTCTTGGATAGTTTTGTCGAATTCCCAATTATTAAATTAAAAAAAAAAAGTATTGTTGTCATAATTTCACAGGCACAACAAAGTGTTGTTGGTAGAGTGGTCATGCCCTTTGCCCATCATGCTGGCAGGTTCGAATCTCAATGATGGCAAGGTTCTTTTATATCAATAAGGGGAAACACTGCTGCAGCAATAATTCTTATATTTCACCAAATAGCCCATAGATTACATTTGTCTCACATTACACGTATGTGAAATGTCATGCCATTTAGCCTACAATTATTCATATCATCATAACTCTGTACAGAACTTTTAACATCAACTAGGCCTAACATTAACATTTGGCCATACGATTGGAATAACACCCATAACCACACTTTTTAGTAACATGAACGCTACAAGTATTGACACTTTATTTATATCTTATCTTCTTGCACTCATTACTTAATTTTGGTAGGCCTATGTTTGTATTTAAATGAAATATGTAGTTTTAAAATAGCTGTAGTTTTATCTCCAGATGGACCCTCATCTTGAAGAGGCAGGAGGTGCCTCTTATATATGGAGCGTACATCCTGTAAATAAAGGAGAACAGTCAAGAGTTGCAGATTATGGTGTCCGAATCTACAAACATGAAAGTAGCAACTCACTTCATTTCTGCTGGAAGCAGCCAGTGGCATATTCTGCAGGGAAGAAAACAAAGACAGACAGACTGACTGACTGACTCACTCATTCTCACACACTCACACACTGAGGGATATCTGGAGCAGAAACTTGGTCTCTTCGTCTTTAGTTGTGACCGCTTCCTGCAGACAAAGTGGTTAAACTTTTACAGTTTTGCTCAATTGCTAAAACACAATTTCTGAAACCTTGCTCCATTTTCTGAAACTATTAAACACAAAACCTCATCTTCAAGCACTATTTACAAGACCTCTGACTCCTCTCGCAAAATGAAACTTTTGCCTTAAAACAGTTTTACATGTGTTCTATACAGGGGAAGAAACCTCTTGTGTGCCGTATCCAGCCCTGACACGATTCCTCACCTATATCACCACAGGCTGATCCATGGCTTGCAGCAGACTTACTCTGGTGTAGGGTTGTCTATCATATACTTTCCATCTCCAAGAGGAGAAAAACTCCTCAGTCAGATGCAGGAAAGGCGAGTATGAAGGGAGATACATATTCATAAACTGTCCATTGATGTTAAGCAGCCCTGAGCAGCTCGGTGGAAACTGACATTGTCCCACACTATCACATAGGTGGGAATGGGGTTCTCATTTGGCTCTTGACCCTGCTGCTCAAATAAAATATCTCTTAGAGTGGCCAGAAATCTTAAAAGGTGCTGGGTGTTATATGGCCCAAGTGTAACATGGTGATGTAGAACACCAATGTTGCTGATAGCAGCACAGACTGTGACATTGCCACCTCGTTGACCAGGAACTTCAACAATGGCCCGCTGTCCAATGATGTTTCGGCCTCTCCGTCTAATCTTTGTTAGATTAAAGCCTGCTTCATCAACAAAGATGAAGTCATGAGGTCTGTCCAAAGATTCCAAGTGAAATATTGTCTGTGTAGAAATACAATATACAACAATAATGTATTTAGAATTTTGTTAGAAAGTTGTACAGTGCTATACTGTAGAGTACAATTAGGCCTACTGTATGCACTTCTAATTCACATACATTGTACGTACTGAAGAGTAATGTTATTCACATAGTATGCGTTACTGTAATACTGTAGACAATCTGGATTACAGTAAATGTTTCTGAATGTACACTTACTTGCACATACTGAGCTCGCAGTTCTTTCACCCTTGGTGAGTTGCGCTTAAAAGGTACTCTGTATACTTGTTTCATTCGCATACTGTTACGATGGACGACACGGTCAATTGTGAAAATGCTCACACTGTCGATTCCCTGGAAGTGTGTCTTGTATCACTCATTCCTGGATTTCTCTGAGTCGTATTAAATTATTTTGTTGAACCATGCCCACTATATTGGCCTCTTGCTCCTGAATACTGTAGTACAGTAAATTTCCAATTACAAAAACACAGTAGTATACTGTACCTGTTCTCTTCTCTTACTATGGTGAACACAGAAAACCGGCTCAAATTGGGTTGCACTCTAAGTCCTGCTTTCCTCATTGTCAGTCCATGGACAAGAACATGGTCTATGACTGTTGCTCTAATTTCATCAGATATTTCCACTTGTCGTTGTTCTCCTCCTCCTCCTCCTCCTCCTCCTCGCATACCTCGCATACGCACTCGTCCTTGTCCTCTCACATTGTTTCCTCTAGCCATTCTCAGACTTTCTCTTTCTTTCAACAACCTGTTTGCTCTCTGAACTGGCTTATATTTGTTGTGTCACATCATTTGGAACAGTTGACATCAATTTTGAGTGGTTGTGTTCAATCGATGACAGTGTGTTCTCTGTTTGTATTTAATTGTTGCCACTTGTGTTTACTAGTATGGATGACATGTGCATTAGAGTGCAGAATGTGATTTGAGAATGAGAACGTGTTTAGAGTTTGGCTGAAAAGTCAGACATCTGAGAACTTTGTTCAGCCAATGGGTTTTAGTGTTTTAGCAATTGAGAAAAACTGTAAAAATAACAGACAACCAGATTAGTATGGTTTCTTGTTCAATAAATACTCACACATTAGTCGGGAAAGGCCCCGGTTTAGGGCCAATGCCAACTCCTCTGCCGGTGTGAAATTTTGGAGGGGGACTCTCACTTTTTGGTAGCTACAATTAATTTAAAATCAAACTAAGGTACCATTTCAACTACATTACTAATTCCACTGAATGCCAATATTAGCCTACTTACCACTCTGCAAAACTTGTTGGTGGTCTTCACCTGCAAAATAGTTGTTTTTACATTGACACCACTCCTGTTAAAAGACAAGATAACACAATTTGGCATATTAGTTGGTGCAAGTACACATTTAAAAAAGTAAACCTGACAAGACTTGATGACAAAAACTCTACATATTTGGATTTCTTTTAAGCAGTTGAGTGCTCGTATTGAATCTCGAGCGCGGGTCTCCCACGTCGTAAACTGTGACAAGTCCTCTCCGCTACTGACAAGTCATGCTTACAACGATCAGCACATACTCTAAACATACGACATTAAACACTGATATACAAGTTAACTTATGCATTTAAGCCATCTCTCTTACCTTGGCAATAGCATCAGTATTACCCTTCCTTGTAATAGCGCTTCTGTTATCTTCGTATAGTTTCAAAAGGAGCTTTTGCTCAGCGCTGTTGGGAAGAAAATCAGCGCTTTTTTTGCTGTCCTTCTGCGACATGATCGCGTTTTCGACAATCGCTGTTCTGGGCTTCTTCTGTACCCTGTGGGCGCGGTTAACGCAAGGTTTGACAAGCGTGGCTAGAGTTAACTTTGATGAAATTTGGCTAAAATGTGTTAGTGGAACGGCTTCAGCCTTAAATTAAGGCTGCCGCTAGTTCAAACGACGCGTAATCAGATAAGCGCCGCTTTCATTAGCGACTTTGATGGAATACCCCCCTGGTTTAACTCAATGTTTTGATTTTAAACGAACATGTTTTAATCAAGTTACTCAATTAAATAGGGCAACTGATTTTTATTGTGACAAAGGACTAATTTAAACTAAGATAAATTAATACAATAATTTAAACAAATGATATTCATGCCTTATTTAAATGGATTTTCAATGAATTCATGTTTTTAATTATGTTTTTCTTGCAATGCCCTTTTGATAAAATACTATGTACATAACTATTTTAAAATTTTGGTTTGTGTCAAATGAGGAATGAAGAACAAATATTTTTCGGAGTGTCTATTAGACCGCCTTGTTGACAGAAGTTCTTTACACCAACACCACCTACCAACGTGTGATAGTCAACACTACACAAGACAATACTTATACAACGATTTGTTCAAGTGGCGTAGACGGTAAAGTTTGTGTTGCGATCATTTTTGACGCGGTTGACCCGAGTTCAAATCCGCCTTTTGCTGAGCTTTCTTTTTTTTCCCTTTTCAGATGTCATATCATATCACAAAGGCGTTTATTTTTCATGAAAATTAAGGACATAATCGAAAGAAAGTATCGGGTGTGGTTAGGGTAGGCGTAGCGACGGCTTATATTGTCCTGAAAAGGTGGCATCTATTTAATCATTTGAATTTAAATTATTATTTGCACGCAATATGTTATTAGTAGTATGTCTGAAAAAATAAAGCTGCTGTTAACAGAAATAATTTATTTACATTTGTTTTGAACGTGTTGCGCAAAGCAATACTTTTCTTTTGAAGGAAAACCTGCTTCTGTTGGATTGACATTTATGATTGGATGCTGTCTCGTGACATCACCTTCCTACCAGTAAACGGCAAATTAATCTGACTGATAAAAAAAAATAAATGTTAAAAAGTTAATCGGACTGGGTGTCTAGACATCCACCTTAACTTAAAGGAAGCGGTACAGAGAGGCAAACGGGGTGACTCGCTTGATGTGAAAATCGCCAGCAGGTATCATTGCGCATGTCCCATTGTGAGCTGGGAAACAAGATCGTCGCAACAATCAGGTACATTTTTAATCCATTTGCATTTGTGTTATTGGAAACAATATTAGACAACTGTTATCTTATATCTGTTGATACGCATGTATTTATGTCAAAATAGCCGCGTATATTTGCCTGATGAATGTTAATAGAGCTTTCAGATATACGGATAGTCGTTGTGTCGATAATTATTCATAATGCCTGAGGGAAAAAAATTATATTGTATATTATGTATATGTATATTATATGCCTATAAACAGAAAATGTACACATTGCAAGGTTCGGGTCAGTTTTTCATGTTTAGGATGAGTTCGTTTTTTTTCCAATACATCTGATGTACATGGTATTGTTGCCTGAATTTTTCTGACAATAAAGGCTTTGTGTATAACAATATATTTTGTGTATTTTGTTCTTTTTATAGAATGTAGAAAGTTCCGGTGCTTGGGCTGCATTTGAAGAAACAGGGATTTTTGTCATCAGGACTGAGGGCTGTGATGTTGGTGATTGGTACTTGAGCTTGGTGACATAGCTAATGCCATTGTCTTGCTAATTGGGCTAATATATGCCCTTAATCTGAGCTATCCTAAGGATCTTCGACAGGCTATTGAATTCATGCAGAAAGTTTTCCTTGAGCTGGATGGACACAAACTGTCTGCTAAGGTTTAGACATTTAAGACCAACCTTTTTAAACCAGAGTAAAAGACTGACGAAAAAGCTGAATTTGGAGCTGTTGGATTGTTTTAAATACACAAGGGTACTAATAACTGTCTTTATTCCAAGTAGCAAATACTATGTTGTGGGTAAAATTATAAAGCAAAGAATGCTCAGTACTGATGGTCACAACAAATAAATGTTCTTGAATACACTGCTTTTTTTCTACTTTTGTTCCTATGTTTTTTACACATGCAGGTATATGCATGTGTTTCTTTAACTATCAACTATACATCATTCTTCAACTATTTAAATGGTATGTTGCACTATAAGTTTTGAATGTGTTGGAAAGTGTTATATTATTTAAAGGTGCCCTTCAAGGTAAAAAAAAAACAATGTTTTTTAAAAACAGATTTTTAATTGAAAAAGTAACATTTGTCTTTTACTTGTCTTTTGAACATTTCATGTTTGATGCACTGTAAAGCTGCTGTATGAAGGTGTGGCACCTTTTGTAAGATTCTTTCCCAGTAATTGGCTTTGTTACATACTGTTATGCCTCTGTATGATTTTTTTGATTGTCATTAAAGAAAGAAAAAAAAAAGAAAGTGCAAAAAAAAGCACTGATTTTTTCCCAACAGCGCTGAGCAAAAGCTCCTTTTGAAACTATACGAAGATAACAGAAGCACTATTACAAGGAAGGGTAATACTGATGCTATTGCCAAGGTAAGGGAGATGGCTTAAATGCATAAGTTAACTTGTATATCTATGTTTAGAGTATGTGCTGATCGTTGTAAGCATGACTTCTCAGTAGCTGAGCGGGATTGTCACAGTTTACGACGTGGGAGACCCGCGTTCGAGATTTAACACGAGCACTCAACTGCTTAAAAGAAGTCCAAATATGTAGAGCTTTTGTCATCAAGTTTTGTCAGGTTTACTTTTTTAAATGTGTAAAGTACTTGCACCAACTAATATGCCAAATCGTGTTATCTTGTCTTTTAACAGGAGTGGTGTCAGTGTAAAAATAACTATCTTGCAGGTGAAGACAAAGATAAATAAAAACGTTTTGCAGAGTGGTAAGTAGGCTAATATTGGCATTCAGTGAAATTAGTAATGTAGTTGAAATGGTACCTTAATTTGATTTTAAATTAATTGTAGCTACCAAAAAGTGGAAGTCCCCCTCCAAAATCTCACACCGGCAGAGGAGTTGGCATTGGCCCTAAACCAGGGCCTTGCCTGACCCATGTGTAAGTATTTATTGAACAAGAAACCATAGTTATTTCTGGTTGTCTGTTATTTTTAAAAGTTTCACCACTTTGTCTGCAGGAAGCGGCCACAACTAGGGACTTAGACAAAGAGACTGTTTCTGCTGCAGATATCCCTCAGTGTGTGTGTGTGTGAGAGAGAGTGTGTGTGTGAGTGAGTCAGTCAGTCTGTCTGTCTGTCTGTCTGTTTTCTTCCATGCAGAATGCGCCACTGGCTGCTTCCAGCAGAAATGAAGTGAGTTGCTACTTTCATGTGTGTAGATTCAGACACCATAATCTGCAACTCTTGACTGTTCTCCTTTATTCACAGGATGTAGCTCCATATATAAGAGGCACCTCCTGCTGAAGATGGAGTACCACAAATTAAAGATGAGGGTCCATCTGGAGATAAAAAAACGACAGATATTTTAAAACTACATATTTCATTTAAACACAGGCATAGGCCTACCAAAATTAAGTAATGAGTGCAAGAAGATAAGATATAAATAAAGTGTCAATACTTGTAACGTTCATATTACTAAAAAGTGTTGTTATGGGTGTTATTCCAATCATATAGCCAAATGTTAATGTTAGGCCTAGTTGATGTTAAAAGTTCTGTACAGAGTTATGATGATATGAATAATTGTAGGCTAAATGGCATGACATTTCACATACGTGTAATGTGAGACAAATGTAATCTATAGGCTATTTGGTGAAATATAAGAATTATTGCTGCAACAGTGTTTCCCCTTATTGATATAAAAGAACCTTGGCACCATTGTGATTCGAACCCGGGACGCCCGCATGATGCTCAAAGGGCATCACATTTCTAAGTGATCTGATCATAAAAGCGGCAGGCAAATTTAGTTTATGCTTCTATTTCATGCAAAGACTTGAACTTCCCAAAAGCAGGAAAATATATTTGTGCAAGTGATTTTAGTATTACTGAGCAGTGCAATATAACGAGTATAATGAGTGGCAGTACAGGCCAGAACACCTTGTGTCCTAAATCTATATACCATATTATCACAGGTTGCCAAAGACTAGCAGAGCAGAGACCAGGCAAAATATGAGTGTTACATATGTAACCTAGGACAAATTCTGAGATTTTGGTTACAGGTCCACTTCCATAACATTATTCTGCACGACCTGCTGAACTTCTTGCATTGACAAAGGCATGTAAATTGCTAATTTAAAGCAAGCCACTATTTGTACTGATTCTAGATATACTGTGTTTTATGTGATTTTGGAGTAATGTGGAAGCACAGAATATTTTTTAAATACGATGGAAAACCTGTACCTAACTATGATAACGTAACTACCCTGCTAAAGGCTTTTTTATGGCCAAAGATCACTCCATTGTGTAAATGTCAAGCTCAAACAAATAACAAAGCTGTTGTTTCAGCAGAGAGTGCCAAAGAAGATGAAGCAACAAATGCAGCTTCTCTTCAACCCTTCTCAGACTATGCTTAAATGACACATTTAACCCTATCTTCTCTCACAACTGTACAGTCATTTACCTCTTTACCAGGGTAACAAAAAGTGCTGATGTATAAGAGAATGAGGCCTAGAGCACAATCTAATTTGAGTCTCTTCAGAATAATGCCTGGCAGGGGGGGTTGGGACCAAGGCATTGCTGGAGCCAGCCATCAGAGTATATGCATGACATCATTAAGCAAATGGATTTTGTGGTGATCAAAGACCTGTGGAGGAAACATGAAAGGGCAAGATGCGGAATAACAGAGTAGCAAAATGTGTCTGTGCAAAAAGCATTAAAACAGTTGGGGCAGTTGTGGTCTACTGGTTAAGGAGTCAGGCTTGTAATCAGTAGGTTGCTGGTTTGATTCCAGTGCTAGCAGGTAGCAACTGAAGTGCTCTTGAGCAAGGCGCCTTGAGCAAGGGAGCAACCCCTGATTGCTCCCTGGGCACTGCAGTGATAGCTGCCCACTGCTGTGTGTGTGTGTTTACGACTTGCAGTGTGCGTTTACCCCTTATAAAGGATGAGTTAAATTATGGTTACCATAACTGACAAAAACATGTCACTTTCACTTTACAAGCATTAATAGCAGCCAGTATTGTGAAATTCACTTAAAAAGTATAATAATGAATGAAATCAATAGTCTGATGTGTAGATTGACCAATGTGATGATTTTTTTAAATACAGAATGGTCACATACAAAATGTGGGTCTTCTATACTTTTCCATCAGATAATGTGAGGGATGCAACAGTAAGCTGGGTAGTTTCCAAAGTGCCAAGACATGATAAGGTAGGGCACAAACAAGTTTGGTGTACGCCCCATGAGATTAGGCTAACCAATAGAAGGTGGTGAAATATGAACTATGGTTAAAAAAAATGGCT
>JAZGTK010003871.1:0-26046 GCA_036877625.1 Ambastaia sidthimunki
CAGAGTAATCAGTGGAAACAAGAAGCACTTGCACACAATTAGGGCAAGATAACACTAAAGACTACAAGGACCAGGGACATGGACTACAAAACATGATTTCAAAATAAAAGACATGACACCAGACATAGAACAAAAGAGGTATGTTACACTATTACAGTTGTTACTCTTTCGTGAGGTTTTCAATGTACTCTAAATTCACAGTTTTGCTGCGAAAAAACTGTTAATGCCTCTCATTTAGCAAAGCAAGGCACACATCTTCAATACAACCAGAATTAGCCAGTTTGATGTTGTACTTGCCTTTTCATCTGGGGTCTGTTAATCTTGCTGCAGCTGGTTAGGTAGACCACCTGCTGTTAATTGTCAAATTGGCATCCTAGAGTCTTTGAAGAACATCTTCAAGGTCACAGAGCTGTTTCTTCCAGGACTCTGTGGATTACTGGGTAATTGCGGCAGGTTGTGTCATTACAAAGTCAACCAAAGCTCCATTCTGTAAGTGGAAAAGCTTTTCTGAGGATTTGAGGGACAAACCTCTGGTAACACCATTAACACAACATTAAAGTTTCATAAAAACAGGGAAATTGTTTCCAGAATTAACAGTTCATTACAACCCTCATCAAGTAATCATTTTAATTATTTGCTGTGTATATTTTGTTGTCCCTATCTTCACATCTCATACATAATTACATATTTAAATACCTCATAGATTTGGTCCTTAGTCTTTAGGTCACATTCACCCATAATCCAGATTACTGTAAAACTTCCAAACTCCTTCCTGCAGGATAGCTGTGATCTTCACCGCTAGAAGAATTGTGATCCAGATGTGATTATAACATGTCTCCTCTCTCACATGCAACTGGGAAGCATAGCAGCACTGATGTGATTTTGGAAATCAGACAATCCCAGCATGAACCTCAAATGATTCACCAGTCAGAGGACAAACCACATGGTGTGAAATGCCACACTGTCAAAGGCTTTCTGTATTTTTCTCTTTTTTGCTTCTTTTTCATTTTTGCAGGTCAAATCTATACCATTAAAGATACACAGATAAATCACGGTCCTGCCACTCAAACTGCATTTTTTTTTTATGACCCACTAAGGAAACATTCACTCTTCCTGTTGAGCTGCAATATTGAGTCACAGCCTGACTTGGCCAAAGGCACCGAATTCTTGATGCACTTTCTGAAATGAGTGTATGATTTTTGGGATGATCATAGTCTCTGCTATGGCTATGTCATGCTTTTTCTCAGACTGTTTATAAATGCAGCTCTGTCTCAGATAGTAACCTCACAATAGGCATCTGAGGATGTTTTGGTCCCCAGACAATATTAATTCTTAAGCATTAAAATGACATGAACCATGTTGGTTGTTTTTCCTCTGAAGATGTCATTACAGATAACTGTGTGCAGCAGTGATTTGTACATCTGAAGAAAGACTCTCTAGAAACCCGCAGCCCACATAAAGATGCATTGTGCCTACCTTTAAAATAACACTGGCTATTAAATTGCATGCTGGCAGATCTAACATCTTTCAGACAAAAGAACTGTATGTTGTCTTTTTCATGTATTTTTTCAGAACGTGATTTTTATACCTCAGAGGTTATTATTGAAGAAATAGTTCAATTGTGGAAGAAATAGTTAAATTGTGGAGGATCTATCTGATCATCTCACATGAGGATTCTATGTCTGAAAAATGTTTCAATAAAATGGAAAAAACTATTACTGCACTTTCCATTATGTTAAATGCAGACATGAGCGCATGGGTTGATTCTTTTTTCTGAAATAATTACAAAGCTAAATTATTTAATACTGTGTATGAAGATCCATTTATCAAAACTGTCTGAATATAAATTATGAAAGGGGTGAAAGAAAACAACAAACACAATACATAAATGTGTTTTTGGTTCTCAGGCAGTCGGAGGGAACTATGAAAGAATTGTACCCACTGATAGCAACATTTATTTACACTCACTGTCTGTTATTTTAGTACCTAATACAGTAAAGGAATTATGCTAATCAGTTGAAGGCACAAACACATCCATAAAATCTGAACTGAAAGCAATTTTCACAGTGCAGTTCCTATTTTTTTTGCTAGAATGTGGAGGATGCAGCCAGATTACCATGATTTGGGAAACCTTGCGGGATATACACAGCAGTTCTCACAATCTTTCTGGACTGGCTTTTTTCAATTTAAAAGTGTCTAAAATGCTGGACTACACCACAAACCTCAATGCCTAGCTGTAATGCTCTTCTCCATCATTTTAGCAATAACCATGCTAGGATCAGCACAATATCAGAATTTCAAATGTAATTCTATTCACTGTATGCTTTTTGTAATCATGGCTGTTTAGCCACTTTACAATTCGTTCATAATAAGTTCACAATTGAATGTCTGTGGAAGATTTTGATTGGATTCTAAGACAAATCAATTATCAGACTATTGCACTTGATTCACTGACTAAAAGCACATGGTATGACAATTTTATTTTTCAAAGTTTGTTACAAAAAACTCAACGTTGGGCAGCAAAATGAACAAGGCTGTTCCTGCTAATATGTAACAGTCCATCAAAGGTCTAAAAGACACATAAATAAACACACATGCAATACACATAAACAAGCAAGAGTACTTCAGATTTTTGTATAAAAACGAGAAAGTGACTATGCCTACATGAAACCTATACAAGGAAAAGCGTTCATGATTGCACAGAAAAATGGTGTGTGCTTTTGCTTACCTGTTCGTATTTTAAGCCCACAAACACACTGTATTAGTTTTTTATCCTCTTGAGCCAAAAAAGTACAACAACATGAGTTTGTATATCCAAGTGTATACAGTAAACCCTAAATTTAGAACAATTCTAAAATGGGACTATAGCTGACCTTGTCCTGACACAATAAATAACAGGAAATGTGTCAGAAAGTCTTGAAAGTGGCAGGCAAATTTTCCTGTGAATTTATAAAGCTGGAGGACATCAAAATATGATAAATTGATAAATACAGCTAGATTTTGAATTTCAATTGGTTGAATCTGTGACAATTCCATTTCAGCTAATCAGATTTGTGGGGCTGTTCTCCTCACAGAGAGACACAATTGGCCTCTCAAGTCTGTGTGAGCCTTCTGGCGCTTCACTGCTCTAATCCACCCCAGATGCTCAATGTGAGATAACCAAAAAGATTTTGTTCTTTCACCATCCACAAAAAAATATTCATATTGGATTTCTCCTAAAAGAAGTCTGTAGCGTCTCTGCTTTGGCCTACAGTCAAAGTACACATGATCAGTCTTTAAATTGTCTGTTTGTTTGCAAGTTCTTAAAGAAGTGGTCAGGTTCTGGGTTAGGCTGTCCAATCTCCCAGTCTTTAGTTGACATTGTAGACTTGCGGTAAAGAGATGAATCTCGGCTGAGGCTGCTGTCCAACAGCAGGTCAGGGTGGGGTGGGGGAGGCAGAATTCCTGTGTCAAGCTCGCAAGCAGAGGAGCACAGGGACTCTGCTTTGATGGGACAATACTCAGTCCTGTCCTGCCTGGGCAGGGTTCGGCTGGTCTCATGAACCTCAGTACTGCCTTTGCTGGTGCTCCTCCAATCCCAGGTGTTCCCGTTACCTGAAGAAAGACGCACCACTGGGTGGTGAGGGGCATGAGCGTCTACGGTGACAATGCTGGCGCTGTCCCGGTCAGAAGGGATGCGGTAGTATGGAGATTCTGAGCCAGTGCTGGAAGTGGCACAAGAGGAAGCTGTCTCTGAAGACTTGGGTGTTGTAACAGTAACCGGACCATGTTGCTTAGACATGGCAATGACCTGCATAACCCGTGGCTGGTTGGGCAGTCGTGGAGGTTCTGGCGTGGTGGCTGGTACTGGACTTCCTTTCTCTGTCATGGACAGCCACTTAGCCCGTGTGGTGGCACTTTTAGGAGACACTGGTGGTGGTCTGGTGGCTTCTTCTGGAATATGAACTAACTGTGGGGCTCCAGACCTCATCACCCTGGAACCCCCTGCTGCTGCTGTTGCTCCTTGGTTGGCTTGCACAGAAGGATAAAGCAAAGTCGTCATGCCCAGCTCGTCTTTAGCTTCCCCCTCGATTCCATCAGCTCCCTCTGTGGCAGCTTCCTCCTCTTCATCTTTCAGGCTAAGACTGCGCATCTCCATGGATTTCTGTTTCCATTCAGACACCAGCTTTTTAGAACGCTGAGAGTCCATTGGCACATGGAAGGTCATGTGACGCTGAGCAGGCTCCTCCATAGCATTGGTATTGGCACGGGGCAGAGTATTACTGAAGGTCACCATGGTCTCCTTCCCCATTGGACTGCGAGGAGCCAAAAGCTCAACGTCTGCACTGGCTCTCTTGAGGCTGCCCATAGAAGCCTTCTCTCGTCGCACCTTACGGTTGAGACCAGAGCCGTTTGGCGGGGCAGAAAGTTCATCGTTGCTCTCAGAAGCATGAGCCTTCTGGTAGACAGAGTCATGGCCACGCTGTGTTAGTTCTCTTAGAGGATCTTTTTGTGGAAGATGGGTCTGCTTCAATGTCCTGGGGGAGATTTCTTCATTAGACTTAAAGTTCCCCACCGCATATAATGCCTGGAGTATGAGAGGGATAGGAGAAAGTTGTTATTGTAAGGTTAATGATAATCCACTAATTTGTCATTTGTAATATATAAAGACAGCAGAATTGCCTTGTGCATACACTAAATGACCATAAGTATGCAGACACTCAAACATCATATTTGCTTGTTTAACATTTAATTTCAATACAATTGGAATAAACAGGAAGTTGGTCCTCACTTTGCTGCTCTAAAAACTTTCACTGTTCTGGGAAGACTTTCTACTAGATGCTGGAACTACTGAGACACAAGAACATCAGTGAGGTAAGTCACACATGTTCATGTTTGGGATTTATTCAGTCAAGTTCTTGCATGACTGTTTGCTTAATCTTATGTTACACACATGCTAATAATGGATGTAGCCAAAATAGCCAAACCTGTTAATTAATCCACAAACATTTTTTGTTACACTGCACATCAGTGCTGCTGAGCTTTCAAAGCTTCATTTTTTCCTATTTATTAATTGTCTTTTACTTATTTCCTCTTTGAATAGAAATGACACTTTCAGAAATGATTCCTACCCTTTTGAATGGTTAGAGAGATTATAGCAAAGAAGCAATTTAGAGAGGAGACGAGGTGAAGAATGACAGAAAGAGCGAAAAAAGGGTGTGAAACATTTAATCAAGAATCCTGAAGGATTTCTTTTCTTCTCATTGAAACGAAGTCCTAAATATAGAGTGTGCTGAAGACAGATTAGAAAACAGTGCAATGAGATATATAAATAAAAAAATAAAAAGTGTTCCTGTAGCTCAACTGGTAGAGCATTGCGTTAGCAGCGTAAAGGTTGTGGGTTCGATCCCAGGGAACACAAGTACTAAAAAAAATAAAATAATGTATACCTTAAATTCACTGTAAGTCGTTTTGGATAAAAGCGTCTGCCAAATGAATAAATGTAAATAAATAAGTCTTGAGATCTTCTGCAACCCAGAACTTAAGCTGTCAAGGCAAAAAACTAACTACAAAAGATTTAAACTCACTAGATAAACAGCAACGCCAGCCCCAATTACAAAGCCCACGTAGACATCAACAGGGTGGCTTCGATACTGGGTGATTTGGGTCAAGCTGGCCAGGGCTGCTGCTATGGCAAATGCAAACACCAGCACAGGCTTCAACAGCTTGGTGCTGTCTGAGATTGTGGCATTGAAGTACATCTGAAAGCAGAGATGACCCAAATGTATAAAATCACAACAACATGATGCATCTACTCATAAGTAAAAGGTTTAAAGAATCTTTGAGACCTAACACTAATTTCCATTTAGAATCAACTGTAATATTCTAAATGTAGTTAAAGCAGCTCGTCTGTGTTTTATTACATTTCAGAGAGAATTACTTCATTAATAGTTGGAACCCCACATTGAGGTCAACGAGGCATAGCTAACAGAATACAACTAATGGGCATCTCGAGCTCTACAGCTAGGAGACGCCAAGCTGTTTGTAGCCTACATACTCCATTCTGCACATATTAGGACGGCAGCAGAGGTCACTCAGCAGTTGACACCGTTCTTCTATAGTAAGTGCTGGATCCTTGTAACAGAAGTGCCAGCTTGAGAATCACAGTGAGGCAGCTTTTTAAAATTACTAATATCTGTGTCAGAGCATACTTAAATCACAAGTTCCCCAAGGTTAAAGGAAGTAAAAGGAAATGCTTACGGATATGTAGACGGCTGCAAAGCCAGACAAAGTGGCATGCTGAGAAGGGAAAGTTTTCCTGATAACAAAGAGGGAGAAGTGACAGGGACTTTAGTACCACATCACATAAATATTCACAGAGCATGTTTTAGCATGTGAGAAAGACGTGTAAATCAGCCAAGGAAACGAAGAAAATTGAAAAAGAAATTGAAAACTGGGTGTATTTGCACTGTTACCAAATTTACATAATCGTTCAAGTGCTAAAACAATACAGACAGTTTGCATATAAACAACACTACAAATAAGCACAATAAATTCTTAGCAACTCTGTGCCCTTCTTAGGACTTTACCCACTCCATGTGTCCAAAGCTGGTGTTGCTTGTGCGCAACACAGGGCTGTTATATTCACCTGGCTGACAGGATGGCATACTGGTCCCGGCCAGAGCAGATGTCCTGAGTTATGTAGGGGTTTTTATCACAGGCCACACCGGGGAGGGTGTAGTTGGGTTTACACACAGTTAGGAAGAAAGGTGCATGATAGCCAGTAGCCAGCTGAATAACATCAGTCACCAGGGCTGTGGCACACAGGCCAAATACATGAACACCTGTGAGAGGAGAAACCATCAGTGTGAAACTGTGCTAACTGAGCCTGACTGTGTCTTTTATGTCTGTGTCAGTATTACGTGGCCAACACTCGACCATATGCTTCTTCAAAAATAGAAAAACCATTAAAAGTGCCTGAACGCCCTTGAGTGTCTGAATAATGAATGTCATTCAGGTCCCAAGTATTAAAACTAAGAAAACTGTGAGAGGACAAGTGGAGCGTCAAAATTTCCTCAAGCTCTGTACTATTCAAAGCTGTTTTGCTAAACTGTTTTAGCTGTTACAATAACTATTAAAAATTAGAAATCTACAGTTTATGCCAGTCATGTCTTTTTGACTGATTACTTGTATTTCAAAACATAAATTGTGAATAATTTCAAAATAAAACTGGATATTTAACAACAACTAATGTTTGGTGGAATTTAACAAATAGGTTCCAGTTTAAACAAATGTGGACTTTTTTAAGCCATATAACAATATATAATCTCTGTGAAATGAACATACCCACAAATCGGACTGTCCTGCGCAAGAAGGAGTTGAAGTTGCAACCTCCTGCGTTTATACTCCCTTCAGTACCAGAGTGAACCTTCAGCCTGGACTGCATGCAGTACATCAAGGCTTCTCCCAGCATGATCTAAGCCAAGAACACAGAAGACCAAGAGCTGCCTGAGGCAATAGTTCAAACGTTCAATCTGTCAGGTGATTATTTATGCTTTATACAAGATGTTTAAACTCAGTCCTTAACCATTCAATGCACTGACCATGCAGCATCGCACGCTACTGGTTGAATATAGTAATAAGATACTGTGTATTTTCCATAGTAGCTACAATGAGATAAATAGGTTAGGCCATTTATGAATAGAGCACGAATACTCACAGATGCTGCAGGACCAGCAAAGGCCAGGCTGAGCAGCATGAGAAGAGGTATGAGCTCGTCTCCCGTTTCCACATAGGGCATGCTCAGTGTGCGGTCATGGCAACGGAACCCTACTTTGGCTGGCTGCAAAACGTCTGTCAGCTCCAAGAAGTAAAGAGAGATCATGGAGGATGCAACTATTGGCAGCTGAGGGAGAGAGGGGGAGCGGTCGGGTTATGGGAAAGGTGGCACAAGAGGATTATGGTAGAAGGAATCAGTCATCATTTACTGCTCAGATACGCTCATGAATTATTCACACAAACAGCATTAGGCTTGAGTGCCCCCAAAACGTATATGAACACTTACACCACACCTAAAACGTAAATTTCATTGCATGATTAGGTAATATAATAAGTTGCATTTGTTTTAAGAAAAGACATAAGGACAATTTTTATGCTAGATATTTTATAAAAAAAAGGGTTTATGTTTAACATTTTATAAATAACCTTATTTTTTATTTGTATAAAACATATTTTTTTATATCAATGGTATATTTCAATGGTAGATTAGCTGAGTTTGCTGTCTAGTAATGTGATGATCTATCTACACTACTAGGGCAAGGGTAAGTGACTTCAGATATCATTAAATATTATTAAATATAAAGTAATAGCTATGAAATTAGTAGTTACTATTAAGGTCAAGCATCTTTAATTTGACCTTTGATAACAATCTCAATTGTTATCAACTAACAATCTTAGTGTGTTTTACGTGTTCAAATAGTTTTGGGGTTACTGTAGCTACAAACCGGTCTAATGGCAACTAGTTATCATTTTCTATTCACACAATAAGGTATTATAAGATGGTTTTTCAACATTACTTCATTGAATAAGAACACAACAATTTAAGCTTAAGCAGAATCACATCATAATATTGTAATTTGAAATAATTTGTAACTGTTCTTTTCAACAGCCTTCTATGCAGCTGACTCAGTAAGTCAGTGGTTTGTAACATGTTACTACAATGATAGTCAGGCAGTTACAGGGAGCAGAGGTTGTTAAAACAGTTTAAATACAGCGATCTATAAGCACATACCTCCACAAAATAGAAGCAGGGCAGCAATGTCATGCTGTCTTTGGGAGGTTTCTTCTTAGGCTTGTCTTTTGGGGACATCATTTTGGGGTTCGGCCGAGTATAATCTGAAAGTAAATACAGTCAGGACTGAGTAATTCCAACACTTGATATTTATCAGATAACTGCTGATAAAAAAATAAATAAGACACATGAATTAAAAAATAAAAGACTTTGTCTAAATGCTTGTATTTTTTTACTTTCTTGCCACCTTTAGTGATTTGACTTAACCCAAAATGTGTTTGGAATGTCTAAGTATTCAGATTAGTCTGATGAATGGATCACTGGGAATGTTTGTAAGTTGCCTTGGTAAACATGCAAATATCAGTGCAACTGATGTGTTTGGGTGGACAAACAAACATGCTGAATACATCTACATCTTACTACCACACTGAACTTGTTTGCAATAAAATGCATTTTTATCGTGAGACAAAAATATATTTAGTGATGCATAGTGACAAAGTCACAGTGCTGTTTTTTTCAATTAGGGTCATGATTATTCTAAAATATATAAATGCATAGAATAAAACAGCCTTTAGGGCTAAAGATAAGAAAACTCTGAATTTGCCATGCAAAAAGCTTTGTGTTGTATATGACACAGCAAATTTACCTCAAACAACCTCAAAAGGATGTTGTGATGTTGCTTCAAAAACAGAACTATTCTTCGACACACTAATCCAATGCAACCTACAAATATTTATATTTAATGGTTTTGGATGATATTACATAATTCTGAAAGTATTTGCAGAGTGCACAGCCAGTCAATATGAGGATTCAATACTCCCAAGTATCAGATTTAAAACAGTGCAGCAACTGTAAATTTTAAATTCTACATATGCCCACACAAGACATCAGTAATTCTGGCCATCATATTTAAACACATCTTTTTAGTTGCTTTTTGGAATTCTGTATTGACACAGCACGCATTAGCCTCAAAAGCCTCGTCTCTCTCCAAGCAGACAGCTAATGAAAGTTGGGTGACACATGGTGACCATATCGGTTTCTACGCCCCACACTGTGCAAACAAAGAAAGCTCTTTTCAGGGGAGAGGGAACTATTTATCCGGCACAACTTTGTTTGTCTCTCTGAAGAGAGAAGGGGATACGGAGAGGGCTCAAGTCTGTGCTGTCGAGGAGTCTATTGGCCGGCAAATAAAATGAGCTTAGCAGAAAAGCAGCAATCAAGTCTGTCAGTGAACCTCTTCAGCAATATGTCAGAGCTGGTGGGAAGGTTGGTGCTGAATAAATTTGCACTACGAGAGAATGGGGCAGATCACTCAACCCATTGAAGCGATCAACTTCAAACCTTTTTAAGTGTTTCATTAACCAAAGAGTTTGAAAAGTAAAGTTGAAAGAGGGTCTTCAAAACTATGGCCCCTGCCTAAGATCTAAGTCAATGGAAAAATGCTTTTCAGTTTGTAGCAAGATGTGACAAAAAAAGTGACACGGTTTACACCAGTAAGGTTTGCATTGGGCAGCCATAACTCATCACGCAGCTAAACTAATTTTGCTTTGAGATTTATGGGCTGCTTTCACTTTACGAATTACCATAAGATGCAGAGATCTGGGGTCAGACTCGTGGGCTACTGTACCAGCTGTGCTGTCCACTACACAGTACTGAAACTGCTTTGAGTGAGACACTGAGCAGGACTCACACTGATAATGAACTAGCGGTTCATTCTAATGATTAAGAAGGTCATCTATACTGTTCTGCGCATACGAGATAGCACTGTATACTTTTACTGTTTGTCCTGTGGCAAACTTTGTAACAATTCACCTAGAAAACCCTTTGATAGCAGATGTTAAATTTTCGACTAATATTTGTTGATTTTTGCGCTTTTGAAAATGTCCTCGTGGTCAGTAATGTAACACTACACACCTCTCTCCTCTGCTGAAATGGTGTCATATTATTATGTATGTTGTACAGAACACCCATTGCTTATAAGACATTTTTTTTGTTTTACGTGTATTAAAGGAAGAAAAATATGCCCCGAAATCTTAATTCAAAGCGTTTATCAATATTTGCTTTAAAGGCTAAAGATAACAGACTCAGTCAGCACACAAGACCCATCTCACCTCTTTCACGTTGATGTTGAAAATTCATCGACTCCCTCCGACCCCTTCCCCGTCGCTTCGTCCGTCTGTGGTGCTCCAGCTTTCCTCGATGGGACTTAATCCATTTCACGCTTTTACAATATATCTTGGTGTTCACTTCCCTGAGGGCAAGTGAACAGAGCAAAGTATGAATGGAACCGGACGCCCCAATTAGATTTGTAGCAAAGTCTCACAACTAGGTGTGATTTCCTGGCAATATTGCCACTTTCTCGCTGAGATCTCAAATACAGACCGTTGAATGAGCCGATAGTAAACGAAACAGGAATGCAGTCACTGTGTAGGGCACCGTGAACACAAAAGGCTATTGGCAAAGGGGGGTTTCTTGAGGGAGGGGACAGTGGAAATGAGGGAAGAGGCGGTTCACTTTTTTATAGCACAAACACATACTCGCAGAAACTAGTACACCTCTATTAACCATCACTTTTCTTATTCATCAACCAATAAAGTGTAACAAAAGATACAGGCAGAGAGATCCTAAGCGTGGTCGGGGAGTTCCGATCATCACCGCAAGGGGTAAAATGGTCTTTGTGCATGTGGTTCGCCTGCCCCATCATTCCTACACTGGACGTCGCCAATACTTTTAAATATGGGGATATCCTTAACTGAGAAAATGAAGTCCACGTAAGATTAATGTGTAGCTTAGGGTCTTTGTTTATGTGTATAGGGCGGGGTCTTTTTTTGGCCACGCGATGCGCCCCCTTTGTCTAGGTATGTTTGGAGTGAAAGCGGACAGCAGCACATGGCGAATCACGCCTCCAGTGAGAAAATGTCACCGCGTCATCTCAGACTCACGCTCTTTTGCTGCGCGCTGTTTCTCGCATGAGTGACCGGGTTCTCCTTCGTAAGATTCACATTCTTGGTAAACATGCGTGTTCTGTTACAAAATTACCCTTTTTTGCTGATATTCATTTGTTAAACATTTCAAGATTCCAGACCCCTAGTTTTTTAAACCATGTTAGGAATATAATACAGACAGAATGTCAATATGATGCGAAGTACAATTAAAAAACAGTAAAACCCAGGACAAAGGAATTAAATAAAGATAAACGAACGTATTATTATAATGTTAAATAACAATATACATTAGCAATATAGAAAAGATTAGTGGATGATTACTGCTTGTATATTGATGTATATGGAATTATGGTAAAAGCAACAGAAAATTTATAATCCAGTAATAAATTCTTTACTGGTGGCCCTTAAAACCCAGTACATTGTATCAAAACACAATATGTAATTCTGTTGGCCCCCTGTACCACCTTTTCACCAAACTGTACACTAAATACAAATGCAAAATTCTAATGCAAAATCTCAGTTATTTCATACAGCATACACTAATGCAAATGTAGCATAGCAGAGAATTAAAACAAGGACCAAAAACAAACACAGCTCCTCCTGCTATTCCCCCCCTCCACCCCCACACTAAAAGAACAGGGGGGTCTCTTCTTGGCAATAGGCTTACTCCTGGTTTCCCAGGAGACTGTATTAGGTCTCTTGGGCAGTTCTGCTTTACCTCAGGATTGGACCCAGCTGCAGGAGTTAATAAAATCATCAGTCAGCCATTCAGCCTCAATTCTCATGTCCTCTCTAGCCAATTAGTCGCACAATATGAGGCTTGACTGCCTTCAAAACATGTTTCATGCTCTCATCAATTTCATACACACTCATTACAGACTCAAAATAGAGAACCAGGTGTTGCTACTCCTTGCAGTTTTCTCCACCTTCCCCTTGTCACAGTATTCAACTCGATTCAACAGCCTCTTCCTGAAACAATCTTCCACATATCTCTCGATCGAATGCTTTGGGAGTTAATTCATATTGTGACAACTGACCCAGTTATTGTACACATGATTGCTGCTCTTGTCCTCCCAAGTCTGTTTTTAAATGGGCTAACACTGAATGATTGTATCGAGATTGATTTTTGCCTAGCTTGCATGTCAAAACAACATCTCGTACAAACACATAGTTTAAAGAAAATAGAAGTGCGGTTTTAGTGTGGTGTGGTGTACAGCACTGAGGAACCAGCATATGTTGGGGTACATACACAGTGGCATGTCCATTTACTGATATAAGTGTATGGTTTCCTGGCTCTGTGTCTTGTTTTGGAGGCTGTATGATATCATAGTGGTCCAGGCACCATTGCTGATAAGATTATGTTGACAATGAGCAGATAGCTAATGAGTGGAAATAAGACCTATTACATTTTTATGTTTTACGTGCAGTGAAAAACAAATTGCATTTACAAGTTAGTAAAATATTTGTGGTATAATAAGAATTAGATGTAATACAGTTATCTTTTTTATTTTATTTGAATATTGATGGGACTGATCAGGGAAATCATGCCATGCAGGGCATTTTATTTACAAGCTCTTATTTATTTAGACTAACCTATGTGGTTTTGTGTTACAGTAATTGTAAACCGCTCAGGAGACCTCCTGTGGCGAAAGTCTGCAATCACAGCCCTTGTGCAGAATCTTATTAAGCACATTTCATTCTTTGCTTTTACCAAATGCAGTAAATATGGACTTTCACGTAAATTGTTTTCTGGAGGCAACAATTCTGTCAACGTGACTGAGAACGTGACAAAACAAAATCAGTATTTTAGACTATTTAACAACAGCATGCAAAGGAAGTTGTTTTTAAATGGACAAATCCAATGTAATGCCCTGCATTAATTTAAATGATAATTAGTTAGTGTATTTTTAGCTTTTTCATTGTTATTGAAAATCAAGTGATTTTGTTTTTAAATAAATATGTAATGCAACATTATTTAGCAATCATAAAATCAAAGAATCCACCAAATGAAAAGAACAGTGAAAATACCAATAGTTTGAACACCAGGACCATAATCACCCGAAGTTAAACTGTAGGCCATTGAGTGAATACTGTTTACAAATGTATCCGTTTTGAATGTAAATAATTGTCAGGACATATTTTAGGTTTACTTACCCAGGAAGCAATAGTGATGCAGCACTTTTAATGGTTTCCAGGACATTTGTGTCTTCAGGCATTTCCTGAAGGTAGAGAGGGAGTGAAGCTCATACCACCACTGAGTTACAGTGACAGTGAAAGTTCAGGAAAGTGATGTTTGAGTGACAGTAAATCGCTGGATAGGCTGCAATGATGACAAACTGTGTCAGTATTGGGTTGGACAGAAAACAATGTTCTTCAGTCAAGAAGAAGATGTACAAGCTCAGAACCGTGAGGTACAACTAGTGTACATATATATCTGTCTTCACACTGCACAGTGACTGACAAGATGCACCATGACAATGACAAGTTACTCTAAACCAGCAATTAAGAACCAAAGCCTAAAACTGTAACACATTTGATTTGTTGCATCACAACAATTCCTTCAGGAAAATCTTCAATTTCCCCTGCATGTGCACTATTCAGAAATATTTAAAAGCACTAAATACCAGAGCTTGAATTACGTACTTGAGTTCTTGCAGCCATCTCATGCCCTGATACCTGCTTCAGCTAAAGTATCTATCAGGCTTTATTGTTACAGACCCATTAAAGGTCTATAACCATAAACAGGCTCTGTCTCTTTTTATTTATTTATTTCTTATAGACCATTGTGGGACATAAGAATTGAAAAGAATAAAGAAACAGCTGTAGATATTATCTAAATATGGCTGCGGATTCCATTTCATTTATTGTCTGCGAAAAATAATAAGGGCTATAAGGTTAATTTGAGTGTTTTCCTATCTGGAAGTTTAGCATTTCGCTCCCAGTAAATTTATATCATATCAAATTAAATTATTTTCCGCTTGCTGCAAGTTTTCAAAAATGTTGCATAACTGATGTATCAGTAACTTTATCTATTATCACCAAATCTATAATCTTTTTTTTGTCTGTAGGACTGTTCTTTTCTCTGTGACATGCGATAGAGATTGGCAAGTTGTACACTGATGAAAACACTAAAAATAGATACTGCTGTAAAGATTATCAAAACCCATTGCTCAGATATTCATTCCCTCTTTAGCTGGACTACAGCCCCTGCCAGATCTACAAATGCTTTCTGATGAAACCAATGCAGAAACAGGAGAAACATTATAAACAAAGCTCAATTTGTATTGATCAAATAATAACACATACTAAATTAAAACAGCAACCAAGTTAAAGTGATCATCTTTTAGTTAAGGTTAGTATTTTGAGCTTTAAGCTAGCAGTATGTGAGCTGTTAATAATGGATACAGATTTAGCCGTGTAAAGCCGTGTGTGGTATGGAACTCAAATCACGGCGACATATGGCAGCTCTGGCTCAGGCCATGTTGTGTAAACTGTAGCAGCAGGGATGCACTACAGCTAGAGGCTGTGATATGATGGCACGGATGATGCTCATGAGAATGATGAGAAATGGGTGAGATGACAATGGTTTGTGATTCATGCTCTGCTTTGATAGATCATTGCATGCTTTAGGATTAAACACTGATGCATCTAAATGTTCACGGTTATTTGACATTTGATGAAAGACAGCCCACAAATGCTTTAGTTTCAAGTGTATTTGCAGTTAGCAGTCATTTCTTTTAGATTGGCTCCAATGACTCCTATAATTTGCTTATCAGCTTAGTAAGTAAGTATATCAATAATTACAAGGCATAATTAAGTCTTGCTAGTCTCACAGATAGCAATTTAAGCTAAATCTGTAACCATATACCTGCATAACACAATTGTGAGCATATCTGACAGGGTTATCATATCCTATTTGGATTCAGTTCATGGAAAGTGCCACAGCAAATATCAGCCTGCAAGAAAGTTTGTCTTTTTGGGAACAGCAATGTCTCCAGTGGAACTGACTGCAACTGTGTTCACACCCTTCTTGCATCTCACATTTTCTATTTACCTAAAAAACTTGTTCCTGTTTCTGTTTCTTGTGAAAGAAAGTCCACAAAGAAAATAAGTTTTTTGATTAGTAAACACTGTTATTTTGCCACTTTTTTTCCCCCAGAGTTAGTTTACGGAGTTTCAAACAAGCAATTTAGCCGAGCCAGAAAAACACAGCACAATCAAGGCTAGTAAACCTAGATGAGACTTGCGAAAACAAAACTTCATGCTGACTATTTTGTCAAACACTTAATGGGCAGCCAAGCATGCACTCTCTCTGAAAGAAAAACAACTCAACATAATGAGGCCATTGTTCATCAGTTTCCCTGTGGAAGATGGAGCTCGTCTATCAGTCTGACATTCTCCTCATCAGCCCCCTGACAGCCTCCCTCACACAGTTTGCTCTCAAAAACTTTCTTTGATGTGTGAAATTGAACACTACCATCTTACCACAGTTTGACAGCTACAGCCAACACTTAAGGCAATGTTAACCTACATCGACCTACATTGTTTAATAGTCATGGATTGTATATGTTTCCTACCGGACAAAGCATATTAGGCCAGAATCACACATTTGAGAACAAAATAACTAATGCTAAAATAACAAGCACAAATTAAGTAGCACAAAAACATCATCCACACAAAATGACTAACAATGTTTACTTAAATGAAGAAACTTTGTTAATACTGTTTATTCAAAAATTCATTTATTAATTATATTTAATGCATTGATTAACCATTCAGACTTTATAACATTTAGATTATACAGTGTAATAGAATAGGCCCTATTACCTTCTGAGGGTCAAACATCTCCTACAGAATCAAACTTTATCACCATTAAAACACAAGCAAACATCATATCCATACAGATTAAGTGTGGAAAAAATACACCACAACAAGAGGGAATAGTGGCTTAATCAAAAATTTGGTCCATTGTTGCTTATCCCACTAAGTAATCCCATTTAATTATTTACAAAAAAGAAGCTATTTTAACTGAACATCTGTAGCTGCAGATACTCACCTTGGCCAGCACTGAATGGAGTATTAAGAGTCTGTTCTCTGTCCACTGCTCTCCAGCTTAAACCACACACACGTCCACACATACACAGACAAACAATACACATGGATAAATGCTTTCTCTCTTGAGCTGGAAGTCGGCCAGACTTCAGGATTACAAGCTGAGTCTCCATCACATAATGTTCCATCCATCCCCAACACCCCAGCGGTCAATAAGAAATGAGAACACGGCATATAGGGCTGCACGAATTCTCAGATGAGAGAATATCCTTTATCTTCTATATTCACTGCTCCACTTACATACATCACCTTCCACTGTTGATGTCTTTGGTCAGGGTGTTGGTGGTGGAATTGTTGGAAGAGGCCGACTGCTCGGCAGGATTAGAGGCAGAGATTGTTTGGGGCTGGCTGAGCTTTTGTCTGACCACGTTACGCTGGAGCTCCGCTCTCCTGGCCAGGGCAGCTCTGAGCTGGCCACGAAACTCCTCGATCTTCCCCTGCAGCTCTCTCAGTTCCTCGTCCCATGGCGTGGAGCCTCCTGGGCAGGCCGGGGGTGAGAGCACTAGGCTGAGACTGAGATTAGGGCCACCGTTGGAACACAGCTGGGTGGGCGGACTTCCCACCAGCCCTCTTCTGCCCCGCTCAGGCCCAGGGGGCGGAGCTTGCAATTGGTAGCTGTTGAGTGTCTCCAGGTTGAAGTGGACACGCTTGTTATGCTCTTTGACCTCTCGGCCGGCCTTCACGCTCTGATTGTTCCACTTGGTGGTGGAAGCGGAAGGGGAAGTTGAGGAGGTGGAAGGCCGAGGAGATGAGGAGGCGAGGGGAGCTGGTGGCAGGCGGTGTAGGTTACAGTTCTCTGACAGGCACAAGGTGGAACTAAAAGGAAGACAAAGCACCAATCAGTCTTACAAGATGCAGGGACACAGCACTTCACTAACACACTCCACAATCAATGGGAACACGGAGCTTCTTCAATATGCCATTAATGTGGCCAATGCAACAGTATCCACTCAGCTCTTTTCCACTGAAGAGCCTAATATTGATTTTCCTTTGTTTTCCAGTCTCTTTTCTCAGGTGTTTTTTAAACACAAATAACACTAAGTGCACACCTTATGTTCAAAACACAAAGACAAACTATTTGCTATGAGAATATACATTAACAAAACATACAGCATATAAATCTTAATGTGCAGTCAGAGTTTTGTTCTAACAAATTCTTTATAAACCCTGCTAAAGAGTCTTGCATCACACTGAAAGGATTAATTTAGCAATAATGACCAGCTTACTGTACATTATCCTGCTAATGACATCCTGGATTTCCTGCTTTACTGCTGTTCCATAGTTAAGTTTTCATTATAAGAAGAGACATTAAGCACAGCTATGTGGGAAACCTTCTGTCAGGGACAATGTTCATTAATACATTTAATGGTCATTATGCAAAAATTACCACAGCAATTAACCAAACAGCATCAAGTTTTTCAGGATATATATATATATATATATATTATTATATATAATTATAAACAGCACATGTATTGCATTGTAAGAAAGTGTTGTATCAATCTATGTGCTCTATGTTATAATTATAACCACCTTACCATCTGTTTGTGCTCTCAGCCTCTGATTTCCCCTCATCCTCACAACCCATATTTAATGCACGATGGATTTTCTATAGTAACAATGTAAAAGAACCACATTCAATACAGAATAAACATAACACAAAACATCTCCAGTCCAGGGAACCCACAGCACTCTACATTTTGTAAGTCTCCCTTAATTATGACAAGTAATTCAAAGCATCAGATCGTTAGCAGAGGGAGATAAGGGTGACAAACAAAATGTGAAGTGTTGTGTGGCATTAGGACTGGAGTTTAAAACAATGCTTTGCACATTGCGCTTTCAACTTTCAACCACTAGAGGGTGCAGATGTCCATGCATTCTCTTACAACTTGCCTAAGTGTCACATTAGCAAAATATGTTTTAGTAAATATTAATAACTGTGTTTATACTCTATTAACTATCGCTTTTGTAAAAATGTAAGTATATGCACTTGTTTAGTTTTATCATAAGTCATACTCGTACACACAAGAAGTGTGTTTTCAAAGGTTAATAAGAAGCTTCCTGTTTTTTACTATTTAGCATGTAGAGGCGCAAGCTCACCTGACTGGTGTGAAGCCAGTACTTGAACCTCTGCTGGTGTCGGAGTTGAGGCAGAATGAATTTAAAGAAAGCGTGTTCCCCCAGCAGAGTGAGCAAAGCCCCTGCCACCCCCACACACAGCAGCACAAACAGCCCCGAGAAATGCTGGATCCCCATCTGCAGCGTCTTCCAACACACACACACACACACACACACACCAGATGATCTCTGTCAATAAATGACAACTCCACAGCTGAGTGCATTCTCACCGCAGTACATTTTTCAAACTTTTGTTGGTGAGCATGACCCAGTAAGATATTAAGATACTAAGATATTAAATAAGATGCTTTTTGTCTATATAAGGGTGCATTTTTTCATTAACAGCTATTTCAAAGCTGCTGTGTGTTTTGATTAAAAAAATGCAGGGGACATATAAATCAACAGAGCTCGTAAAGGTGTGAAATAGACTAATATTTTAGCCTGTCTAGTATTTCTGACAACCATGCATAACGAAGGGCTGGGGACTGTGCACATTCTTGAGATGCCATCAGCCAATAGGTGCTGTTGGCTTTAAATTAATAAGTCACATGTCATTTATGGATCAGATGATTGGATAAAACTGAGTGCCTATGAACAAAGAAAAGATGATTGCGTACTTTCAGGACTGCATAAAGTAACTCAGCAACTGCCATTCCAGATAAAAAAGAATGCTAATGGCTAGATGTTTCCAGGTATTCCTCTTTGTGTCTGACCTATCGTTATTTTCCCCTTGGGCGTTGGATGCACCAACATCCACAGAAGGATCCTTTATTCCTCTTCAACAGCTTTGATCTGGAGGGAAAAGGATTCCAGCTGACCAGAACTAATCACAATTTTCTAAAGTGTGAATGTTGTAAATCAAATTAAAGTCATGAAGACTTGGCGTGGTTGAATAGGGAAAGCATTCCATTTCCTGGTAGAAAATAAGACACTAATAGAGTACATTTAAGCAGACAAAGAGCTTTCCATATCGTCTGACCTGTTCATCTAACACCTCACATATTGACACTGCAGTACCACGTCAAGTGTCACTTACAGTCACTCGCAGTCCTGCCACCTTTGCTTGTGACTTTATTTTATTTACTTTTCATTTTTTACAGATAACAGGATTTGTTACAGCTCTTTATCATAATGTCAGTTTTTTGAAGAGTTATAGCAGACGCACACATGCATAGATGCCGGTTCATCAGACTTCGCTAAGCTCTGGCTGACCTTGGCTGGTCAGATGAGGCTACGCTGCAGCGCGTGATAGCTAATCCCAATGGCACTGCTGAGAAGGGCGCTTTGAAGAAGAGCTAACCGTGTAGGCGCAAGTGTGCGTGTGAATGTTCTAGCACAGCGAACGTGATTCATCAACAAGTTTGCGGTTTTTTTTTCTTAAACTTGGGATCAAAATTTAGAACCAACTCAAATGCAAGATTATAGACTCCTGGTGTAACGAAAATGATTATAGCTTGAGCAGGGAGACGCAGGCGACCACATTTAGTGAAGGCGTTTGTAAAAGGTGTTTACTGTGTTTTAACTGGAGAATGTTTACGGAGAGTGATGGGTGGCTCTGCGGGAGATCCCTTATATGTAAGGAAGGCCCTTATATGGAAATGGTGTGGGCGTGTATTATGCTAATTACTAACTGCAGGCACAAGCTCCCTCATTTGGAATAATTAGGATTTATCATCATTAAAACAAGCCTTAAATTTATGTATGCCTTATGACAGTCTATGAAAGACTTGTATGCAATTATTAGTAAACGAGACCCATAATGTCTGCTACTCTGACTAAATAATTCTAATGTGATAAAAATAATACCTCATAAAAAAATGTAAGGGTACTACTATGTTAACTTCATATACTTTAAATATTTAACTTTATATACTGTATTTATTGGCTTTTTATACACATATATAAACATTATTTTACTCTGTTGGCATAATAACACAAGGAAAACCGCAGCTGTAAACAACAAAGTATTATTTAGAAACAAATGCTAGCATTTTGTTTATTCATGATTTATTTATGCATTTATTCAGAGAGTATGCCAGACGCTGTGCTTAATGTTGCTTTAAATTTCCCATCTCTCTCCCTTTCCCATATCTATGTGTTTGGCTATGAACCAAAAAGTTGTTTAAAAGAAATTCTGACTAATTTAATTAAGACAGAATAACACTGAGAAGATAAAATGCTGCTTTTGCATCTGAAGCTGCTACTATAAACAGCGCTAGAATAAACAAGAATAAACATTCATTTAAAGCAGACAACCGACAGGGGGACTTCACAGTCAATCCTGCTAGTTTGCAGAATTTATTGCACGGTGAAGTAGTGGTTTTACAGCACGGTGTCTGTGGTGACAGGACAGCTTGGCTCCAGAGCAGAGAGCGAGCGAGAAAGAGAGGGAGAGAGAGATACAGAGTGAGTGAGTTAAGACCCTGAGAAGAGTTCCAGCTGGCAAACAGGCTGAAAACAAATGTCATTGCTTCTACTCATGAAGTCTTCCATTCATAACGACAGCTAGGTAATGAAGCCAGACTGCCCAAGACAATGTCTTACAAGAGTACTACAGCTCCTGCGAGGTTATTGACTGAAGCTCCATTGATGGAGCGCGTTGGCCACTGCTGCACAGAACCTCAGGTGTGCGGGCGGTACTGCTGACACAGAGACCTCCGCAATGAAAATGGATTGTGAAAACGCTGCTTCTCTTTGACAGAATGGATATTAAACTGCAGGAGACAGTTATTCTAACAAAAGAACGTCTCGGAGTCTGTCTGACAGTAAGAAAAACTTGGTCAAGGGCAGTTCAAACAAACATAATTTTCTTTGATGCCTCACCTCTGTCACAGCGAAAACCCTCTTTCCACAGGGAACCACTTTGTACCACTTGTCGTGTAGCATGTCCATGTAGCCGTCGGACTTGTAGCGGCTCACGTATTCAGACACGTTCCGGGTGAGGGGAGAGTTCTGGGGCAGCCCAATCCCATAACCTGAGAGCACAAGGTGAACTTGAGGTCAGGTGGTTATGAATCTTGGAGGCACTCCTTTGGCATACAAAGCAGTACATGTGAGGTGGTTATTGCTTTGGGACTGAACAGGAGGCACAGTTTGCCTAAAATGTCATATTTTATGTTTTAATAATCTTTATACCTTGCATACTATTATTAGAGCACTGAAATATTTTAACAAAAACTGACACAAAATATCACACAGCACTACGATGCTAGTTGTTCAATGAATGTGTTGTGCTTGAAACTAGGTGAACATAAGATGTACATAAGATGTACATAAGATTGTACAGACAGTCTATATAGATACTCACTGGAGCAAGACGGTCTATGACAGATGCTGTTACCATTGATTTTAATGGAGCAAAGATCAATATTCATTGAACTATAGATCCAACCAAGTCATCCTGAGTCCTGTTTGATGCCTGGTTTCACATTTCCTAAAGGACTGGGACTTTGTAACCAACAGCCAATAATTGAAACAATGAAATAATTTTAATGACTTTATTTGAATTTAAAGTTCCACCAGATGCTGTTAAAATGTTTATATTCAAAATATAATACAATATTTATTAAAATGAAAAAGCCATTTCACTGTTTATACATTTATATTTATGCATTAGGCAGATGGTTTTATCCACAGCACCTTTAAAGCTATCCATTTTATCTGCACATGCAATCTTGCATGTACAGATAAAACCCTGGTGTTGCTAGCACCACAATGCACCAGTTAAGCTACAGGAACTCACCTTTTGCCATTAATAAGTGACATCTGTATTTCCTCACTTCTAAAAAAACACCAGCTGATGTAAAGCCTGGCAAGCCAATTGAACACCGTGAGGGTTTGCTTAGGAGGGTTAGCTTTTACCGTGTGTATTGATAGCAGTGATACCTCTATTATTGATATGTCAGAGAGCCTTGAAAGGAACAAGCATGAATCTTTGGTGCTCTTTGCCAGTGCACCGTAGACAGCACGTCTGTCATAGCGCCGGTTCTGGAACGGGGCAGCCGGAGAGATACGAGCACAACTCTGACGTCCACAAATTTCATCAAAGCTCCTGCCTCACAGCAAACCCACACATCACTGCTGGCATGCAATCCCTCCCCTCCTTTCAGCACATAGCACAACACCACTTGCATCTTGATACATTTCTGTAGACTCCTACTGAGTTTCAGCCCTGCATTCTGCCCAGTCAACTACAACAAACAAAAACGTGTGCTTTTGAACTCATTTAAGAGCGAGCTAAATAAGTAAGAGCTCAGCGGCCGTGTAGTACAAAATAAAATAATGATTTTCCAGCTGTGTTAAGGAGTTTTCGCTCCGATAACGATTTGCAGGAATGATGCGACCTGAAGTAGTTTATCGTCCATGAGAGTGACCGTGACCTCTGATGATGTGAAGTGGGCGTGTCTAGAGACTGTACAGTGATGTGATGAGGTGACTACCAATAAAAGTGAGGACCTCATACAATCCCCCCTCTCTCTCTCTCCATGTATATATATATGATGTATTACGTGTGCAGCTGCAATTTCCATACAAACTCTTCACACTGTTTATTTTTGAAAGCAGGAAAATTGATTTGTTGTCAAAATAGAATGACATCTTATTTATTATTATTTGCAATAAATCACATTCGTGATCAGATTTTAAAAAGTTATCGTGAGTTGTGCAGCCCATCATGTTTGAGCAAGAACATCTACTAGCTACCACTACAGTGACCTGGCGATCTCTGGTACTAAAAATCAACATGTACAAGACTTTAAAGGACAGAACCTTTCCTGAAGTGAAGGCTTCTCCTGAATTGAGTTCTCTCCATCTGAGGATACATTACCATAATGTTTACAAGGATAGTTGCTTGTAAACTCTGCAGGTGAACTGATGCTTGACTCTAGCTTTACTCCTGCATGCCCTGATTATGCACCACAGTGTTTACAGGCTTTACAGACCCTGGCGGAGACGTCCATTTAGGACCAGCAGACGTGATTGCGATGGTTCAGCCTTGATCAACCATCTAATAAAAGCTCAATGCAATAATGAAAGGTTTGGAAGACTGAAGAAAACATTCCTATGCACACAGCAGGAGATAACATCCGGATGAGAGGTGCGTCACGGCTGGGTGACTGCCACGAAACCCATCTACACCCTGTAATAGCTTTCCTTTATGAAACGACATGTGTCAAACTTGGCTTCCTTTGATTTGGAGGGTAATTACAACAGCTTTTAGGTGAATTCAAAACTGGGTCTAAATGTGGGCTGGAATTCTAATACTAATGTGTGGAGAGAGTTCAAAGAATCTATAGAACTCTTTAGGAAGGACCAGGGTTTGCAAGCCAATGTAATGCAATGTACAGCATAGTCAAAGATGCTAGAGTCTTTAGCGACACCATCTTGTTAGGACAGTTGGACACAACTCAAAAGAGCATGAGTGGCACTTACCTTCAATAGCAAATGGTTTTCCTACAGTCAGAAGCTTGCAGTCTGCATCTATAGAAACCTCATAGTCTAGCAACGCTTTGTCCATGATGAAGGCATCCAGCTGAGGAGGATCTGTCCTTCAACACACAGAAGAGAATAGTCAGAGAGAAACAAAACAGACCATCTTCTTCCAAACTTATGCTAATTACTGTCTTTTAACGGAAGAGTAGGTTGATTGAATAGAACAATAGAAAGTAATAACAGTGCTGAATGAAGCAAACTGAAATGTTCTGCGTGAATTACATCACACTGAAAGGAAAAACAAATAGCCAAATATGTTTCATAATACTCTTTTGTTTCATAATGTCTTTTTAACCCTTAAAATGTTAGTTCAACAATTATCTAACCTAATTCCTTATCTAACTAATGTTGTTGCAAACTTATGACTTTTTTCGTGAATCACAAATTACACTTTTTTATGCAGTAACATTGAATAGTGGCTGGAGTTGTCAAGCTCCAAAAAAGCACCATAGCCCATCAGTGAAGAATGACTTTAAAATGTCTGTACAATTTGGCCTGTTTAATCACATAATTATAATTTCAGAAAATTGGATATACCACAAAAGGTATATGTACTACATCTATGTTATTTTATAATACTATGTTACACAGAAGAAAAAAGGGTTTAAAATGACAGGTTAAAGAGTGCAAAATAGTAAATACTGAACATGTAGCAAATAGTGAAAAATTTTGGGTGAACTATTCCTTTAATGCAATGCTTGCTCATTAACTGCCCTCATTTTACTTTAAAAAAAACTGCCAACTTCAGAAAATGTCACAGGATAAAACTAAGTCTCTTACGCAACGTATTTTGCAGAGTAAAATCTGTCCGGATGCGTTTCCTAAAAAGCGTGGCCCCAAGGATTCTGAACTATTGCTGCGATCTCAACTCTGAAAATGCTGACCGTGTGAGGTGTCTCATGTGAATCCAGCAGAGGGAATTTTGACATGAGGAAAAACCAGCATCAGTCATAGGAGAAACCAGGAACAAAGACAAATCCTGCTCGATGCAGGAGCTTGAATGTTTTTGTGTGTGTGAATTTGAGCATTCGTCTGTCAGGGAGAAATCTGTCATCTTTGAAGTGAACCTTTGGCCTCATTCAGTAAGTGTAGAGGATTTGACTTGAGAGCGACTCTACTTTGCTTTCTTCTCTGCTCTGAGTCTGCCGCAGTCTTTCTTTCAGGGATGAATGGAAACCGAAGCAGAGCTAAAGCCTGGAAAGCAGACACTTGTTGCTGTCGATGCTCCCCACACACTGTTTGTTTAAAAAGAGCGAGCTAGCTGTTGTGCATAATTCCTTTTGATAAGGGATGATTTTAAATGCACGCCATAGGGAGAGCCACATTAATTCCAGTGTCAACAGCTCTTGAGGTTGAGAACTGACATGTTGCCATCTTATTGTGCCCGGTTAATTTGAATCAAGATTGTGAGCTCACAGCTTTTGGACTGCTTGTTGTCTGGCCACTTAAACTAGACCTTCTGCTGAATCGTGCAATTACACAGAACTGTCCCATTTCTACTGTTCAGAGATGCTCATCTTCTATCACAGTCGCTCTACAGAACACTTGCGGTCAGAAAGTGATTCCAACTGTCCAAAATGTCCTAAAATGACCTAAAGATTTGACCTAAAT
>JAZGTK010003872.1:5651-26037 GCA_036877625.1 Ambastaia sidthimunki
ACACCAACACACCCACTTCCACTATTTACCCATTATATTTTATATTATTTACCAATGATTGATGTAGACTCAGGCAAGCATGTTGCAATATTATACAACTCTGCCAACTTGTGAAAATCTTTACTTCTTTCTTATTTGTTAGTACACCCCAATTCTAAACCCCCCAGGGCCCAGGTGTCCGCAGGCGCTGCGTGTTCAGCTCCTCCCGCCACCACCTGAACCCCTTTTCCCTCCATATATTTAAATAAACCATAAAGCATTTTGGCACCATCAACTGCAAGCATGAACCAGCATAACTACCTACTCAGGCCACAACTCTGGCTTTATACTCTGCCTCAGCACCAGTACAGCTGCTTTCAATAATTACCATCTTAATCTGATTGGTGAAAATGAACACTGAGTTGAATATTGAGTCATTTCTTTAAATGCGTTATGAGAAAAATCAGCTGAACACGCCTTAATATTAAATGACGTGACAACATCATATAACAATTAAACTAAACGTCGCTTTAAATGGAAACGAATTGGCTTCTTTTGCCAATTTGTTTAGGAAGCGGAACCGTCTATCTACAATCGTAACACACGGACAGTTTCTTAGATGCACGAACTTGTATCTCCCGGACCAAAACAACCGCATTCATTTATGAACGAAATTACAAATATTGTGTTTTGCGCTTGTGAACACGTTTAACTTGTATTTATGCTTTGTGCAAATGCTGTAATTCAAAGCGACTGAACTGTGCGTCCACTTGATCAGTTTGTATGTTAGTGTGCTAATAGTTAGTCCATGTGTAAGACATCTATGCTTTTTTTCTTTGTTTTACGCCATCTTGCTGTACATTGCAGAAGGTATTAACAGTGTGTGCACATATTTTTCTTACCTGGCTGCTGACGTCACATTCTCACACCCACATACCATTTTTTACAATGTCTCAACCGATGGCATTTCATTAGGTTAACAGTGAGGTTAATCAGGGAAGTAGCTATATAAGAAACAAAAAATAATTCCAGTTCGTATGTATTTGTCATCACTTTGCTGAGATCATTTCATTAACAGCTATATTGAATCTGTTATGTAATTTTATAGATACTGTCATGTGCATCAGTTATTTATAATAAATATCTAGCAGTGTGGAACATTTCATGCCTTAAATTGTGTACATGATCAATTTGACAAAATACAACTCTAACTGTATCAGCTGGATTGGGATTATGGAAATTGGAGAGCAGGGCAACACCTTGAACTCCTGATCACATTCCTCAAATCATTCCTAAACAACATGTGCGATGTGGAATGATGCATTAAACAGTGTAATCAGTGTATAGGATTGTCATGAAGGGTGTTCATAGTGTGTGTGTGTGTGTGTGTGTTAGGAAAGTGTAAGTGAATATGTGGGGTTTTATGTGCATGGATGTCTGTGCAAATGTACATCTGTAATTGTACCTGTGAGCGTGTGAGTGCACAACTGTGCATGCAACATTTGTCTGGTATTGTGCATGTGTGACGTGCTACTTTAAGCAGTTTCTCTGTACTGCAGTTGTTCTTTACCATAGTCCTCCTCACACTGCAGTTAGTCGTGACCTCTCACATCATCCGCAGAGGGCTTGTCAGTAAACAACTACCTTACCGCAACAGACTTTAAAATTTCCACAGGATGTTTAGCTATTTCTGTTTGCCGTACCATGACAGCAACTCACAGTTAAAGTTAGTATATTAAATGCATGCTGTTATTTAAGGAAAAGATATCTTTGTCATATGTTTCTTGTTTTAGAAGTTGGATACACTTTTTATAGAGCTGTTTTTATATATGTACCTCGGAAAGTTATGATATGTTTTAAATGAAATATACTTTGCATTACAGTTTTTAGTAAATTTTGTTACTGTATAATGTATTGTGTGCAATTAACTCCTGCACATATTTATAACCACTTATTTTATGCATGTATTTTGTCTCTGTGCCTTTGATTGTGTGTATGCATATGTCTGCCTCTGAATATTTCAAATATGATTTTTGTTTGACACTAATAAAGTTGTATGCAATAAGATTACAGCCAAGCAACCCTTAGTTCTCACTTGGACCACCTAAAAACACAGGAAGGCAGCTCATAAAATCGTACACCTCTCAGAGCTAAACCACAATGATGCTTAAGTTTCCAATCCATGGTCACCATGTCAGACAAAAATACATTAACACAAAAAAGCTGCTGCTGAAGTAGTGATCCAAAAAAATGACCCATATAATAAGAGCAGTTATAACCCAGCTAACAATTTTAGGTTGCAAGAATGTTTCCATAACCATTGTTTTCATTAAGTAACAAAAATATTAAGAATTATTATTATTTTAATTATATAATATATTATTTTAATAAATTTAAAAAATATATATATATTTCTTTAAATTCTGTAACGCTTTTAAGACATTCCACTAACTATACTTAAGAATAGCATTTTGATGTATGACGTTAAGAAAACATCTTACTACTTATACTGTAAGAACTTGACAACTTTGATAGAACTTTTAGGGAACATATTTAGTTATGTATATTATGTTTATCAAATATTATCCCTTATTGTCTTGGCAGTGGTGCTTTGAGAGTTGGAGATACATATCTAATGTAGCATCATTATATTTTATTTAAACTCTATACCATTACTAGCAGTACTAAGATCATTTCCACTGGTATAAAGATTTAATATGTTTGTCCGTCTTGATACATTCAATTCGAGTCAAATTGAGCGGCCAATTCTTTTCACACTATAAATCTCCGGCGCCATCTAGTGGTAAAATATTTAATCACTCTACTTTGCCTTCACACCGCACATGAATGCTCTCAGAGACAGTAGAACTGAATCTTTTAAAAAGTGCCTTGTCTATTCAACAATCCTATATTCAGTCACACTGTGAGTATTCAGCTGGCTGTACACACTGTCCTCAGCAACTTCTTGTCTTGTTGCTCTTCTGGTTTTTCCCTCCTTAAAATGTGGGGCAGCGTAATGCAAATGCACCATATCACAGTCCTGTGAGTATAACATGACAGACAGTAAATAACAGAATACATTAAAATTATTATCAATACATAAAATCAATACATTTATTTTCAATACAGTTAAATCAATACAATTATTATCAATACATAAAAATTATTTCTTTAATTAGTAAGTAAATTAGGTAGTTTGTTAGTAATTAGTAAATATATTTAGACTCAAATCCGTCCCATGAATGAAAATGAATGTATAACCACACCTGCTCAGAAGGTCGATTTTTATCAATGTCTTGTAGAACTTTATCTGGTTGAAAGACAAAAAATGTTATAATAACACCCTTAATGTCAGCCAACCCAAGAATAGCAATGTGTTAATATGAATATGAATATGAACTCAGAAATGTTATGTTAATATTACTGACTCCACCCAACAACTTCAGGTTCCATCAATAAAAATGATCAAAAAGAAGGTAAAAAAGCTCTAACATTATAATTTTTACAGTAAGTTCTCTTGATTTTGAAGGGTTGAGCCCTTTATTTCTGTTATTTTATTATTTTAAAGGCAGTGTATGCAAATTGAACATGTACCTTTTTTATGACTTGAGACAGCTTGAGCAGTAATCACAACCACACAAACCCCCAACAACACTCCCAATATAATCACTATGGATTCCACTGGCTGCACTATAAAACAACACAAGTCAAAACTTTACATTTAATATGTGATGTATATCTCTTACAACTCAGATCACATTTACATGAAACATTTAAAAGACTGCTTGTGTGTAAACAAACATTTAACTATTTCTCAAAATTAAAAAATTAATTCCAAAATCTGTAATTATGTAAGAATGTTTATAAGCATTATAGCAAAATATCAAAGCTTAAGATGTACATGAAGAATAAACCTCAATATTTATATATGACAAAAATAGCTTTTGAGTGTTTGTAGTTGCGTGAAACTACAAATTAAAGCTAGAAACAAGAAATTGTGATTAACTTGTGGTTCTCACCCATGTTTTACATTTGTACTTTATACATACACTAAAAGTGACATTGTGAACAGTTGGTTAAAATCCGTTTTGTGAAGAGTTTTTTTTACCATCATTTGCTTGCAAGAGCTGCTTAATGCAATGATATTATTACATTGGACAAATGCTTTGTCCATAACCTGAAATATTTGTTGGTCTCCACTTTGGTGGAGTCACCAAAATAACTGTTAATACTCAATCATTTATTATACAACATATACTATAAAATAGTTTATAGACAACAATACTATAAAATAGAATTAAAATCATTTATACTATAAAATCATTTATTATACAAATATAACCCTAATATATAAAATAGTTTTTTACCATCGTATGTTGATTTAAATATTTTATAACTTCTTACATGGTAAAATGTTTGACTTACCCATGTTTATTTGTGTCCCATTACCAAACTGAATTTTCCCACAGGTTAACACAGCACAGTAATAAACTCCAGTGTCTGTCTGACTGATGATGTCCTTAGACAGACTGTATGTACAGTTCTGTGAGGCAGAAACAATCTCACACTGATCACTGTTATTATGAGCGTAAATGATTTGTGGAGCAGATTTTCCTGAATCAGATCTGAGCCAGAACATTTTCATCTCTGCTGTTGTGTGTTCAGACAGCACAGAGCACAGCAGAGTCACAGACTCTCCTGGATGGACAGACGCCGAAACGGGCTGCTGAAGAACAGACAAGCTCAATTGATGCTGGTTGTTTTGTGATCCTAAAAACAGAAATAAAGACGAATTTTACACAGAAGATTCTATACAAATTCTATACAAATTTCATTTCATAAAAATGTATTTTAGAATAAAGAATATTGCAAATCTGCATTTGTAATCTAACTTATTAGAAAAGCACAAATTTTATTGTTTATTCTTATTTATTTTTCCATTAATTTAAAATTATTAAAAATTTCCAAACAGGCTGCATCATATCTAAATCTTCCAAAGAAAAAAAAAAATGAAACATTTACCTTTCAAAGCCAAATATGTACCGCCAGCAAAAAATATCTCATACTGTTTCCATCCGCAGTAATACATTGCTTCATCAGATGAGATAGTATTTAAAATAGTTAAGTAACAGTTTTGTGCAGTTCGTTTAATAGTAAAACGTGAAGATTGAAACGAATTATAAAACACAGGTTTTTCCACAGATTTCTGAATCATTGCAATAATATGAGGTTTGTGTGCTGCAGTTTGCTTGTACCAAACAATGGGGTCATTGTTATCTTTCAAAATTAAACATCGCAAAGTGACATGATCACCAACAGAGACGGCCATCAATGTATCTGGTTGTCTGACAACCTCAGGCTCCGTTGCATCTATAGAAGATAATAAGAAAATAATCTGGTTAATATAACAAGACTTATGAAAGATAAACTCATACTTCTTCAGAAAACTATTTAATATCAAAGCTCCACTTTTGACATAAAAACAAGCTTCTACTTATTTTCATCTTACACTTAAGTCAATAATATCAATTCAAAAGCAAAAGCACATTTTAGTCATCTAAAATAAATATTCAGAATTAAAAAAAGTAGCAAAGATAGTCTGTGAGATAAGATAAAACATTTGACCAGTCATTTGAAAATTTCAGGTTTCATACAATTATCTATCATTAAAGAAATATGCATATGCTTACTTACATATCTTATGTAGAAACGTGACAGAAACCCACATTAAAAAAGAAACACACATCTTCACTTTGTAGTCTTTGGCTGTTTGTCTTCTTATAAACTACTGCAAGATTATACTGTACATCCCACTGATGTCTTGCTTTTTTGTGACATCACAGGCTTCCTGTTACGTTTTCTTGTAGAACTTTTTTGTAGACCACAACAATTGTGCAATAGTAAAAGCCAAAATGATCTAGGACATGTACAACCACATTTAAAAAACGGTCAATTCTATTGGTCAAACGGTCAAAAATAAAGTAAAAAATACATTCTAATTTAAAATCACACAGGAACATAATCATAATATTCTTTCGTAAAATCAGTAACCATTTTGGGATTTTGGTTACAAAATAGAATGTCTGTGTCCAAAATCATCCTGTGCCCTCATTCACTGTTCCCTATATTACTGTACTAAAATAACTGTAAACTCTTAAAGAAAGGAAACAGTAAGTGACTGAATTCAGACACTTGGGTGCGCTGCAAGGTCTGCAGAAGCCACCTCCTGCCCAGATGCAGTAGCAACATATGTTGAATTAGAATTGTAATGAATTATGGGATTGAATTTCATAAAATTCACTGTGCATTTCATAAAGTGCATTTCATAAAGTCCACTATAATTTCAGACATCATTACAAAACTGTTTAAAAACAGTTAGACCAAAGGTAAGACTTTGACAGGTAACATTCCCAGAACGTTGCTAATGTTCTCTCAACGTTATCAAAAACTCTTGCAGTAAACGTGAAAAACCTTTAACGTTTTATATCATATATATTAAAAGCATTATTTTTTAAGTTGTTAGTGGAACATTACACATTTTGAATAACACTTTTATGACCAAGCAATAATGTTAAAACAACATAAAAAACTGGATGTTTTGAATGTTCGTAGTACTTTGAAAATAACATTTAAAAATGTTTGCTACGTAGAAACATACTTACAACCTAAAATTGTTAGCTAAATTTCAGAAAGTGTTAACTGTACAGTATTAACATCATGCATATTCTGTTTTCTCGCGTTTTACATCACAAGTTTCACACCCTCCACCTCGCTGCCGTAGTTACCCTTCTTACCCCCCTTCTTACCCCCCCATGAACCATCCATACTGGTGTAGCATTTGTGTCAACCACAACACAGTCAGAATGCAACTGATGTAAGCTGTTAGTGTGAGACAGGGTTAGATAAAACTTCGGTCTCTTGTCTTTTGTGGTCCTTTTATAAGTTGTTGTAATTTATTTTCAAATAAGTTGTTAGTTTGTTAAGCACAGTGAGCTGATTTAAAGAGACTGAACTTGTGCGTCTTTCTACAATATTCTTGGAATAAAGATATGATTCAATTTGCTTTCATCTCCTAATCAGACGCTCACTGGCCATTGCTGGTACATTGTTGGTCACTGTTAAACGTTTACCCAGAAAACAGCAAGGGCAATGTATCTACATCCACATGCCCTACAGCAACCAATTCAGAATTGCTTAGCCAGTTTGCTTCATTACTATAATATATTCAATAATATAATATATTAACTATGAGCTAACTAAAACTGATTTTTCATTCAGGCTTTATGATCAGAGGAGAACAAACAATCAGGAGATGTTAAAAATGTAGGCCAGGCTTCAGAGGAAATGTTACTGCTCCACTCACATGCTCATGATTTTAACAGTCAACATTTCCAAAAACATTTAGGGCTGAAATCAGAACATTCAGGACTCTAAATTAATGTCCCTAGTGACACCCCTCAGCTTGACCCACAGAAAATAGGCAGTCATGGGTGTTTGTAACGACATAAGTAAATAATAACAGACTTGGCTATACTAATCTGCATAGCAAATGTAATGCACAGCTTCCCATAGCTTAGTTGCTTGAGTTTAGTAAAATATATCATAAAAAAGGTAAAAAAAAAAAAAAAACAGGCCATTATAATGTTTATACAGACTTCTGATTATGATCATCATATGTTGTTGCATTAAACAATTGTGTAGGCAAAAAATATAAATGTAAAAAACATGCTCATTAACAACAGTAAAGATGTTAGAAGAACTTATAAAAAAGAGTTGTTGTATTTAACTGTCTATTCTAAAATGATTATGTGGCCTATCATTTTTTTAAACAGGACTGAATTTAAGTCGAATATTTACCACAGCTTGTCTCAACCAATGACATTTATTTAGGGTAACAGTGAGGTTAATCGAGGAAGTAGCTATATAAAAAGCTCTTGCTTTGCAATAAAATCATTCCAGTTCAAGTACACAGATCACAGATAGATGTGATATTAATATCACAATGATTCTTTGGGTATTTATTGCAGTTCTTAATATTATGTGTAAGTCATATTTATTTATTTTGTTTTTAAATGTATTTGTCATCTCTTATGTCATTATTATTGTATTTTGAACTCTATTCAAGAAAACATTTCTAGAGATAATATGCATGTTATATGAATTATTTATTTATATTAAATTTTCAACTATGTTATGTCTTAACCTGTGTATATCATTTTCTCAATTCATTTTTTTTAGGTTCTGCACACTCTGGTGATTATCAGCCAAATCAAGTCATAACTGTGGCACTGGGTGACACTGTCAGCCTGCAGTGTTCTGTAACTGGAGATACAATTCTTTGGTTTAAACAATTTGCTGGATACCAGCCTCGAATCATATCAGTATTTCAGTCAATAGGAGAAACCAAGTTTTACAAAGAATTTCACAATGATCGATTCCAGAGAAACAATTTAAATCTGACAATATCAAGGATTATTCAATCAGATGAAGCAGTCTATCACTGTGGAGAAAAGAATTACTATGTTACATTTGGAAGAGGAACACATTTGAAAATTAACGGTACAAGTTCAAAATAAATGAGGAATAATAATTCAATAATAATTCAGTTATAATTCAAAAAACAAAACAAACTAAAAATTTGTGTTGTATTGCTGTCAACAATTGTGACACTGTCATTATAATAATTTCGTGTTATATTAGTGTTATAAATAATTGTAAATTGTTGATTTTTGAGTGGCTGTAGATCAAAAAAATTCAAGAACCACAGCTTTAACAATCTCAAAGTCTGATCATTTGAATGTCTCCACAGAATCTCAACAAAACAACTACAAAAACGATACAGAACAAATGAAGACTGGTAAACAAGTTAAATTACTCTTTCACTACAGTTAACATTATTGACAAGTGCCTTTATCATACAAAATACTTAATGTATTCATAATCATTTGCATAACTTCCAACATGTGTATAGTGTTGAGTGTCCTTTGACATTTCAGAAAAACAACAGGATCCAGTAGTGTTTGCTATGGCAGTGGCTTTGGGAATCTGTGCAGTTCTAATCTTCATCCTAATGTGTTTGATATTTAAGAAAGGAATATGTGAACAGTCTCTGAGTAAGTGTCAGTCTACTGTCAGTGACTCAGTCTACAAGTCATTATTATATAATTATTTGTCATGTTTACAATATTTTTTCTTTTTGAATTTATCCATGTAATTTTGTTCTTGTTGTTTCTGCATCTTTTTTTAAACTAGGACATTCTGGACCAGTCAGTGATGTTAGAGGGTCATCAGGTGCTCAGGTAAGAGAATAATTTGGCTGTTTATTAATAAGAAAACTACTATAGGTCATTGTTGAATTGTTTATTCACAAAGTCTGTGAATAAACGTGTGTGTGTGTGTGTATACGTGTGTGTGTGTGTGTGTGCTTAGCTAAAATGCAGGTCCGTTTTTATAAGTTTGGTAAAAACCTTTGTTTTCTTCAGGACGCTGATGATGATATTTTGACATATGCAGCCTTACGGTTCAGTCGGAAAAAAGGAAAACCTGAAGAGAAACAAAAAACTACCGTAGAGTATAAACATTAACATCATTTGATTCAAATATTACAGAATGAATAAATAAAAAACATCTGGAATGTAATAGTTATCTGTGATTCTGTTGTCATTTCCTTAGTCTGGCGTATTTTTATTATTTGTATAATCATTTATTATTCTTTTATTTGCTTTGATTCATTAGTTTTCTTCTACATTTGTTGACAGCATGCTATTTAAATATACATTTTACATGTTTTAAACAGCATTTGGTTTTTTAATTGTTTTTAAAAAGACAAATGCTTTCTGGATGTACTTGCTGACCTGATTTATTATCTAATTAATTAACAACAATTAATTACAGAATATAATATACTATTTAATATACATATAATACATAATACAAGGTTCTAGACTCAATCACACATCCTGCCAGCACACATGCACACTTGTGCATTTCTGCAGCAGAAGATGGAGATTGTAATGAATTGTGAAAGCTACACAAGCGTGAAGGTGTTGTTGTGCAGCATACGTGTGATTTCTGCACAAATGTGTGTGTGAAAATAACATGCTTTGTTGTCTCGGAGAAGCGTGATGCATTATTATACGCAGTCACAAACTGCTAGCTGATATAAACATGATGGAGGTTGACAACAAGCATGAGACAGCAACAAAAAGGTCATCAGCTTAGTGATGGCCCAGCAATAGCTCATGATACTTGGAAATAATTAACACAATTATAATTTTTTTTACAGTAATTGTATGACTGTCTTTCATTCTATGAATGGCTTTGTTATGTTTTGTAGTTTCTGTGCAAGATCTTGCTATCCAATAGCATTGTTTGTTTTAAATGTTAATGACACTGTTGTACTGGGTTGCAGTTATTCAGAAACCTGTTCATGTATGATGTGTTTTATTCTATTTAGTCTTTTAACTGATGTAAGTATTTGCCACCTCCCCATCCCCCAACACACACACACTTACCCCAACATCATACATCCTAGTACTGTCCATCTATGTGATTTAGGCTCCACCTTCATTCATGTGTCTAAATTGCTTTCATCTGTCTTTCTTTCTTACTGTCAAAGTGTGCAAAGTTTGTTCTGGTTGGGATTTAGAGAAGGAAAACATAAGCACAGAATTTTACAGGATCACATGGATGCATCCATATATCAAAGGAAATGTATTAGTTTGAAACCCTAAACACATATAAGAGAACAGGAAGAAAATTTTTCATAATTATGGATCTCTTGTGGCCAATCAAAAGTACATTTATGAGGCATCATACATGCATGCAAATATATAAATGTGTTTGTGTGTTAGCAAAGCAGTGTACGGGCATGTATGTCAGTAATTGTGTGGGTTTTTCCATGCATGGGTATCTTTACATCTGTATTTGTGTGTATGTGTGTGTGTGTGTGTGTGTGTGATACCTTACTTTAAGTGGTTTCTTTGTACCACAATTGTCTTTAACCATGGTTCTCTTTCACCCCGTTCTTATTTATGTAAGTCATGACCGGGTGTCTTTGCAGACTATCCTCAGTGAGCGTGTCAGTAAACAACTTTGTTACCGCAACTGGTTTAAAATTTCCACAGGATGTACAGCTATTTTTGCTTGCTATACAAGAGCAACTCTTTCCATATAGTACAGACTATAATCAAAGCATGCTGTCATTTAAGGTAAAGATGTCACTGTTTTTATCAATGGTTTAGAAAACTGGAAGCACTAATAGAGCAATATTATATGTATGACTTATGGAAACATTATGATCTTTTGTCTAGGTTATACTTCGCAATACAGTTTAAGTAAGTTAAAATACGATATGTGTGTGCAATTAACTCTGGCACATATTTATCACCTCTGAATGTATTTTATGCATTCAATATTTTTTTTTGTCTGTGTACATTTGGTTGCATGTATGCATATTCCATCTGTTTCTGTAAAAATTTATAACGTGATGTTGCGTGACATGTTCGTTTTATTGGTTTCCATTTGCGCCTCCTTAAAACACAGAAAGGCAGTTCATACAATCTTGCACCTCTCAGAGCTAAAACCACACTGACACTTCAGTTTTCAAAGCATGATCACCATGTGACAGAGAAAACAATCAACAAAGAAAAGCTACATTTGTAGTATTAGAAAAGTATTAGTATTCAGAAAAATTACTCTTACAATTACATTATAATAATTATTATAAAGTAATAAACACATATACAGCCTTTAAAGCATAATGAAAACTATTTAAAACTAATAAAAAACTATTACACCAATAGTTTGGACTTTACATTAAACCTGTATGAGTTCAATGTATGAAAGATTATTTAAGGCTGTATGTTTATATACATTAAATACACCAGACATTAGGAGGTTAATATCTAAATATAAATATTGCATCCTTACATTGTAGTTAAACTCACTATCACTACTATCGGTACTAGGAAAGTTTTCACTGTTGTGAAGAATTATGTCTTATATGTCTGTTGAATGTGTTTCTATAATCTTTATACACACAATTCACCTGAAATGCCCTGAACTGATCTGAAGACACTGATCACGCCATAATTATCTGGCGCCATCTAGTGGTTCAATTATTAAGTATTTTACATCATGGGTTCGTCATATTTCTTTACAACAGCCACATAATTTAGTTTATAATTTAGTATATCTATTACTTTAATCAAGACTATGTGTCCTACTACATGCAAAGTAAAAATGTGTGTTAAATCTATCCCACCGACAAGATGATCTGTCTCAGATGTGTTTCGCTGTTGAAACATGCAGCTTCTTATTATTAACGTGACTAAACCTGCCAGGAAATGTTTGAGTATGAAAGGGCAAGCGTCCAAGTTTCCTGTAAAGGTAAACATTAACTCTCTTTATTGTACAGGTATTCTTATCTCCACCCTGGGGCGATAAATCAGCTAAGCAAGGCTTATATAACCAAAATGTCGCTTTGCCTCACCCTATAGTTGGTCTTTCTATCTGGATTATACTGCAGTCGTTCAGCTCATATCCAGATCCAGAAAAGTACATCATGTTGTCGAAGCACGGGGGTCTCCTGATGACTGTGTGTATGTTCAGCATCGTTCAGCTACCGCAGGTTTCTTCTTTTAACTTGGACACGCAGAACGCCATTAGAAAACGTGGAGACGCAAACAGTTTGTTTGGCTTTTCTATGGCCATGCACCACCAGCTACAGCCTTCAGACGAGCGCGTGTGAGACATTTATTCATATTTATTTTACATTTATTAGCAAACGTATTATCAAACATTTTTCAGCACACGTAATAATCGCTTTACAGATTTACACATGTAATCTTTCACAATAGTTATGTTAACAAGCTTAATATGTCTTTTTATATTATGTAATTCAATTATAATTTATACAATGTGATTAGTAGCATATAATTTAATACCATAAATTTATTTAACAAAGTTCGAGAAGAAAACGATCCGGTAATACAACAAATTAGCGCAATAATAGGTCCTTACGTCACCTCTGTCCCGGGAAAGTTTCATTTGTGTTCTCAGTTGTGTAAACATATTTTACGCATTTGTGCCTTTACTTTAATACCACAAATTCTGGTATATAATTATATAAATGTATAATAAACTATAAAAACCTGTCCAAATAAGTCAATAATATGATATTCAAGTGTGTCTGTTACTAAATAGTTTCAGTTTGTATTGTTATACTGTTGCTGTTCTTTACTTCATCTAAACTTCATCACTTGCATCCTCAGCTTGCTTATCGGAGCTCCTCGTGCAAAAGCGCTGCCCATTCAAAAGGCCAATATATCTGGAGGTCTGTACCGGTGTAAATTTACCACACAGCCCGATGATTGTGAACGCATCCCTGTTGACATAGAAGGTTAGTTTATGTCAGTGGTTTATGTCACGTAGTTCAATAATAATCACTGAATGTAATATAGTAAAAACAATGCTCTGAATTAATCGTTCAATAATGTGAGCAATATAAGTATTTAAAAGATCAGATCTTAATCTAAACTTCTTCATCTAAACTGAAAGATCGACCAAAGGAGCGGGCAGGAAAAGACCACCGAGAAAACCAGTGGCTGGGTGTTCGTGTGCAAAGTCAGGGTCCAGGCAAAAAAGTAGTGGTAAATAATGGTTTTGTGATTGCATTGTATATACAAAAAAAGGTAATGCTTAAAGGTACACATATAATGTTACAGTAATGTTTCTACACTGTTTAATTTATATATGGTGTTTATCTAGACTTGTGCTCACAGGTATCAGGATTGGAGTTTCAACAATCAGTTGGTTCTGGGCAGATGTTTTGTCATGGAACAAGACCTTAAAATGGAGGAAGGCGATGAGGACACAAGGATGTTTTGTAGGAATCGTCCAGTAGAGAAACACATGTTCGGTTATTGTCAACAGGGTCTCTCTGTGGCATTTACCAAAGACAGCAATTATGTTGTGTTTGGGGCTCCAGGGGCCTATGAATGGAAAGGTACTATAAAGCTTTGAAGACAGATTTGATGCACATTACATTTTGTAAATGTAAAACTACACATTTATAGTTTTTTAAATTAGATTTTGTTATATTGTAATGCAATATAATGGGTGTTAAAATAGGTAAACAGAGTAATAATACAGAATATTGTATTCGTGTTTTTCTCTTTATTCCTAAGGCACTGTGCACATGGAGCCAATTCATGATTTCTCTTTAGAGACTTATGAAACAGGAGATCAGTATCGGTTTCATGAAGACCTTATTCCTCTCGGCATCAGCAGCTATTTAGGTGATCATGCCCAAAATTACCAGTCCACTTGTTTAGTTGGCGTACTATTCATGAAGTGAAATTTCTATCTTTACATGTAGTCCTTCCACTAATATGATTTATGCATTTGACAGACGCTTTTATTCAAAGTGACTGTAAGGAACACATTTATTAGTACATGTGTTCCCTGAGAATCGAACCCACAGCCTTTGTGCTGCTAACGCAATGCTGTACCAATTGAGCTACAGAAACACAACTAATAGAAGACAACAGTAGCTATAAAAGTCTGATAATCTGATAATCAATTTTAGTCTGATTGACTTGCACTGCTTGCATAAACAGACAAAAAGTTTTTAGCACAAAAAACTTTATTATTTACTTTATTATGTTTTTTCCCCTCTGTCTTCTGTCAGGCTTTGCTCTAGATAGTGGGATGAACCTTCTCAGGAAAGGAGAGCTGAATGTAGTGGCAGGGGCTCCACGCTCAAACCTCAGTGGGGAAGTCGTGCTGTTGACACCGGATGACAAAGCAGAAGCAAAAACCCTAAAAGTAGAACATATTCTTCAGGGTCCAGGTTTGGCCTCCTCCTTTGGCTATGACCTCACCGTGCTTGATCTAAACGCAGATGGGTGAGTCCTCACTAGAAACAACTTCATGTGTGACTAAACAGGCTGCATAAAATTTCATGAGTAATCAGGGCATTGTACAACTCATGTTATTCTGTATTAGAGATGACAGTTTAAGTAATTGTCCTTATTGCTACAGGTGGGATGACCTTGTTGTGGGCGCACCTCAGTTCTCCCTGACTGACATGGACAAAGATGTGGGAGGGGCTGTGTATGTTTACATCAACAAAGGTGGACGATGGAACCAAATTGAGCCAGTGCGTCTCTATGGGAAAAGAGATTCCATGTTTGGTCTAGCTGTGGAACATACTGGGGACATCAATCAAGATGGATATCAAGGTTGATCTGGGCTTTCAAGGTCTTCTGGGCTATAGTTTTACATTGCAGTTGTATGACCACTGATTTTTTCTGATTGACAGATTTTGCAGTGAGTTCTCCCTATGAGGATTCTGGAAAAGGTCGAGTTTATGTATATCATGGTTCACCTGTGGGCTTCCTCCAAAAACCACAGCAGGTGGGTAAAAGTGTTTACCAAACACAATAAAAGATCAGCTATCACAGAGACTACCCTATCTTTAATTATGTTAAGCTCTTAAAAACCATATAGATGCTTAAATGTGACTAGACAAGGTTATCTCTGACTTCTTTCTTTCTCTGTGGCAGGTTGCATTTAAAAGTTTTTTTTTTTCAAAATGTCTCTGTTTATGATTAAAAAATGTTTCTAGGTTTTACATGCAGGAGACCATGATGTCAAATTATTTGGCTATTCTTTGGCTAGTAATATGGATGTTGACAGCAATGGCTATCCTGACCTTGCTGTGGGTTCACTTTCAGATTCTGTACTAGTTTACAGGTCAGTTTCTAATGGTTTCTTAAAGGGCCAGTACATCCAAAAATGAAGATTCTGACATCCTTTACTTACCCATGTTTCATTTTAAACCATTATGACTTTCATTCTTTGTAACACAAAAAGAGAAATTCACCAGATAGCTTTGCTGTTCCTTTTAATACAATAAATGTAAAAGAGATTGGCTGCAGTCCCCATTCACATTCATTGTATATAGTACGTACACTTTCCCTTTATGACATACACCACTCTTTACCAAAAAAAATAAAGTAAAATTTCAAGTAAAGGCATCAAGTAAAATTTAGAGTTTGTAAACTTCTGAATACTAAACTCATATTTTCTTTTTATAAGGGCCAAACCCATTGTGAACATAGAGAAGAGCATAACATTGACACCCAATATGATTGATTTTAAAGCACAGGACTGCAAGACAAATCCATGGTGAGAAAACAGCATAATGTGACAAACCCAAATAGCTCATTCTCTGTGTTCCATCTGTGGCTTTTACTACATCTTCTATTGAAAATCTTTCAGCATAGTTACAGCACAGTCCTGCCTGTCTTACACTGCACAGCCAGCGACATACAATCCCAGAATGAGTGAGTCCATTCCCTTTTTTCCATACAGCATTTCTAAGTATCAAAACAATGATGAATGCAGCTATGTCTCCCATAGCTAAGTGTATGAGTCATCCAGACTGGGTGTGGTTGGCAAACAGCTGCCTGTTCAGACGAATTGCTCACCTATTTCTATATATTATGTATCATAAATTAGTCAGCATACATCATAAATTAATCACTTAATGAGATAGAAGTTAGTGTAGTTCATGTTAACTTTTGCATTAGCTAATGTTAATGCATAAACCATTTACGTATTGTAAAGTGTTACAGAATCACATTGACAGTAACCTTTCTACAGGGGTGAAGTACACACTAAATGCAGATACAGTGCGCAGAGAGCGGGGTCTTGCTTCACGAGTGGTCTTTGTAGATCCTGCAGAGGGAACTTATGAACTGCCCGGCCAGGGGAAGAGACAGTGTTTCCAGACCAGGTTCAGGCTGCTGGTATGTGATGTTCTGATGTCTGATATAATTGTTTTAAATGAGGTGTTGAGAACTCAAACTGAAAATGTATGATGAAAAACATGGTCTTGTGTTGTGTTCTAGGGAGATATTCAGGACAAGCTAACAAGCATTTCCTTTGGCCTATCTGTTTCTCTGCCACCTGACAGCCCTAAACAGACGTTTAAAAGTCTGCCTGCCCTACAGCCCATTCTCAGCACACTGCAAGAAAACACAACCAAAGCCGAGGTACATGCATTTCCAAAATGCTGTTAAAAGTTCAGAGGGATCAAATAGCCCGTCACTTTCTGCATTAATGCATGCATGTATTCTATCTCTAAACATGGCTTTCTTTATCACATACTGTAATAGTGCCAAACTTTATTGTCTCTCAGTTGATCTTCGTGAATGCTGGCTGTGGACGGGACAATATCTGCCAGAGTAACCTGCAACTCCAGTACAACTTCTGTACTAAAGACCAACAGCAGGACAAGTGCACCCCACTAACCATGTAATATTCAAATCAACACCAATGATTTGGCTTGTGCACATTTTAAATATTTAGCTAGAGCCCTGCTACTGTAGCTCCAAAACTTGCATGAACTGACAAACCCGGAACATTTCATTTGAATATACTGTCTAAAGTATGCAAGTCCCATTAAAAGGCATTAAATAATTAAAAAGTGGTTAGTAAATGCATCTGCTACCTTGCTACATCTTGGCACATTTTCAACCTTCTTGTAAAATCTTGTAAACAGAAGTGATTGTGGTTGTCTGTGTCTGTTGAAGGGAAAATGGTTTGCCTGTCATCTCTCCCGGTGATGAAAATGTTGCCCTGGAGGTTATTGTAACCAACACAGGTGGAGATGATGCACATCAGAGTCAACTAGCTGTGAAGTTTCCAGACTTTCTGCCCCTATCATCAGTTGTACTTAAGGAAAACAGCGTGAGTCTCTTACTTTTACTTAATGCAACAAATTTAACCCTTTTAAAGGGCCTTGTCTGTCATTTTTAAATTATACTGTTTAAACTAATCTTATGTATTAGTGTAGCTGCACTTTGTGTGAAGCTTAAGGTATTTAAACTATTTTAAGTTTTAACATGTTGGTATTTGATATTGTTTTTAATCACTGTGCAGGAAACACAGGTGTTGTGTAACCCCAATGAAAACAGAACACTGGCAAATTGCCAGCTTGGAAATCCGTTTAGAAGAGACTCAGAGGTAAGTGGAGGGCATATCTAGTTTTAGTTTATATTCGCCCATCAAATTAATTTTTAGTTTATAATCAGTGACAGTCTCCTTATCCATGTTCTCTCCAACAATTTTAGGTTTCTTTCTTTCTGATACTAAATACGGACAGGCTGTCCTTGAGAGTAACAGGCGCTAATGTGACTATGTCTCTTAAAACGTAAGAAAACTTTAGCCTTTTTGTTATTTTATCTTTAAAAAATAAAACTACATCTTTTGAGTAAGAAGACCAGCAGACGTGTTGTTTTGGGGTTTGTTCATTTCAGGATAAGTGTTCAAAATATACCCCAAGTTGTTGCAGAAGCAAAAATTATTTTTGAAATGCACCTGGAAGTCTTTGGGTAAGTCATCCATTTCACAACACTTGTGATTCATTCTGTTTTAATTGTGTTTATAGTGCTGTTCCCTTTGCAAATAAATGATTAAATGACTTATCAGATTTCTTGCTGTGATTTTTTATGATGTATTTCTTTGTAGTCTTGCTAAACCTTCCCAACTCTTTTTTGGAGGACAAGTGAGAGACGAAAAAACAATTAAATCAGAAGACAGTATTGGTTCATTGGTCCAATATGAGTTCAGGGTTGGTATTTAAGTGGAACCCTCAAAGCCAGTCTGACAGAATAAGCTCTTTAAAATAACACCAAATTACAATATTATTTATTGTCTTTCAATAACTTAATTGAATCTAGCTAAATTATTACATTTAGCCACTGCAGTAGATACACAGACTGATTTTAGTAATAACCATAATAAATGTTTATTTGAACCCTAATGCAAAATAAATTTTAATAGCTTTTTAAAAAGGAAGACTATTGTCTCCATGTGTGTAAAAATTTCTTTATTGAAATGCATATTAAGTCGATAAACCCTGCTGATTTTGTGTCTCTTGTAAACTTTGGCATTGTGGGTCAGATTAGTAACATTGGCCGTCCTCTGAAGTCATTTGCTTCTGCTGTGCTGAACATCCAGTGGCCTAAAGAAACTAAGGAGGGAAAAAGGATCCTGTACCTTGTGCAGGTCACTGGCAGAGGACAGAAGATCATTCACTGCACACCTTCAGAAGAGATTAACCCACTCAAACATATCAAGGTAATCCTTGGCATATAGTTACATAACTCTGTTATTTATTTAAATGAGCTGCCATTTCTGTTTTACAGCCTTTCTTTATATGCTATAATAAAATTGGTTATTGACTCGAACCTCAGGGACACTGCACATTTCCTGTCTGATTTATATAACCAATTGATTTGAATCATCCACTTATTATCAGAGATATCCTTGAACTTAACTGAAGTGTCACATAATGGAAAATATTATGTGGATCAGAGTTGAGGATCACTGTTATAATACACAACTCTCAGACTCAGTGTTACAGTGAGTTCTGGCATTATGAAGTCACTAATGTTTCCTGTGTCAACTCGTTAGGTGTCATCGAGAGGAAGGCGCGAAGTGGGGCGTGAATCTGAACTGGAGGCTCTCAGCACGGATAATGGATTTCTGTCCTTCTTTGGAAACTCAAGAAAGTACAAAAGCCTGGTAATTTTTAATGAGATTTTATTGGCCTGTGATTTTTCTCTGTCAGTGGCTCTAATAGTATAACAGTTTTTTGTTGTTGTTGCACAGATTTCTTGTAATCTTTTACGTCACTGTTTCAGACGTGCGCTGATGACTTGAAGTGTGTGGAGATCAGATGCCCTCTTCAGGCAGTAGACAGTACTGCAGTTATCGTTCTTCACTCTCGCTTATGGAACGGCACTTTTCTGGAGGTACGTTTTTAAAGGGTGGGAATTCACCATTAAAAGGAGTTTACCACCATAAAAATAGCTCAGTAGTTTTATCAGCTGTTATATAGTTGATAATTGTGCACATACACATAAATGCATGGTCTACTTTACAGGAGTATAGCTCATTGAACTATCTGGATATTGTACTGGATGCGTCTCTAAGCCTTAATGGAACTATTGAGAATATTGGGATCCGGCCATCTCAGACTAAGGTTAAGTATCCTTTAGATAAGTACTGAAGCTTGGAAAAACCATATATAGCAATAAAAGAGTGTCATATACCCATAGGGTGTATCTTGTCATTTGCAAATGTATTAGTCAAGAGGAATCATGCATTAGGGAAATGTGAAATGTAAGGTTAGGCTTACTGTAGGGGCAGCTTAACAAATATCATATTTTTATGATGTGTACAGGTGAGGCTAACTGTTTTTCCTGAGAAGAAACCAGCTTTGCTCAGCCGAGTCCCTTGGTGGGTCATTCTATTGAGTATACTGACTGCACTGCTGTTAATAGCCTTGCTGGCTTACATACTGTGGAAGGTAATGTGTACCTGCTATTTT
>JAZGTK010003873.1:0-26033 GCA_036877625.1 Ambastaia sidthimunki
TGCCCTGACCCTTTGCCTGGACTTTGTCATTCTCTGGTTTTCCCTTACATACCCGTTTGCTGGTTTTGACCCCTGCCTGTACGACTACGATTATTAATAAATACTGCAAATGGATCCTCCGAGTACTGAGCCTTTGTTACAGCTGTACAGTTTAAAGTAGTGTTTTCTTTCCTGTCTAAATAAATAAAAATGTCTAGCTCAATGAACCAGCTGACAAGCAGATTTAATCTACTGTTTGAATTACCCATGATGTGAAGTGTGACAAAGCAGTTCAGTCCCAGGCCTGTTTAGGAGGTCTTCTAGTTCCTCCCATATAGTATGTACTGTAGCACCAGTGGTGCTATGGTGAAATGATTGTTGAATATTCTCATGGGCTGCAGTGTATTAGGATCTTATAGTATGGATCAGTATTTGCTCCAACAGCAGTCTGCACATTTATTCAGTGAATAGTGGGTGACAACTTTTTGACCATCCTGAAATTTTTTCTTCCCAGCACAAGCAATATGAACTGGCGAGAGGCGCGCACTGAGTAGAAAAGTCTCTGATTAGAAAACAGCAGAATTGATATATAGTACCCAAAGAAAACAGAAATAAATAAAATACAATGAAAGGATTTTAGTGAAAGAACAATTTTCACATTGAAACTATATTTTAACTTGTTACACCTGGTACTGTATTTGAATAAGAAACCATACAGTTTATCTGTGCTGTGTTTTGTGTGTCAGGTAAATGCTTTATTTAGTGGCTTTAGTTAGCATCACATTAGTATTTGCCTATTGTGAGTTATTACTGATGACGTGATATGGTCAAAATGCATTTGCGCATGAAGTGAAATAGGTATAATAATGCCAACTCTGCTTTAGTCTGTTTTGTAAAGGTTTTCTCATGCATGGGAAACTCATGCATGAGTGTTTTGGTTGTGTATAATAAAGATATATTTGCAACTAAATCATACATTTTTAAAAGTCACAGTTAGTTTTTTGGTAAGCCAAATGGTAAACATGTAATTTCTTGATTCTAGTATTTATGTTATCTGGCATGGGGCATGAGACCCAATTAAAAGCAGAATAGACTAATATCTGTTTGTAGAACTGGCAGAAAAGTTGCATGTTCTGGGCAAGATGTTGTTTATTTAGCCTCTCAGTGGTGCAGATAGTCAGGATAATTCTTATTGATGAACCCATCTTGCAAAATTCCAGCAATATTGCACTGAGATACATTCAAACTGCTGTTATGAAAGTTGCATGTTAAGGTTGTAAAATTGGTATGTAAAACTGTATGTTAAGGTTTTGCTGAGCAACCTGCACATAATCATTTTCAGTGGATTCCAGGTGCATTGATGCACTTAAATTTCCACTGTACTTATTGCACTTAATGGGTTTGGGTGTTTTCATGTGAGTTACTCTAACAACAGATGCAACAAGCCTAAAAACATGCATGCTAGTCTTGCTTGAATCTGGCTCCCTCCTGTACACAAGGTATATCACAATGTGTAGATGTGAGAGCCAGAACACTGGAGGGGTGAATCAGTGTGTGTGGCAATCATATACTTCACCATTCTGCTTTTATAGAAAATCAAAAAAAATTCTCTTATATAAGAATTGCACTGGGTTAAAAAAGAAGCAGTTAGCTATTATTCAAACAAGAGCTGCTAATTAAGTGGAAAACTTCTTTTCTGCTTTTGATTAGGTTAAAGTACTCCAGTGCCCATCTCCACTCTCAACTGCAAAAAATTCTGATAATTTGGCAGTGGAAAATTCCTGTTCTAATTATGAGTTGTATTCTAATTCTGGGATGGGATCAGGGGGCAGTAATTCACTTTTACTACACCCTAAATCCCCTCTTGCTGCCTTTTTCTCAATGAAACATATTTATGTGCCTTTTGATCTGCCAGAACCTTGATCTGGGAAATTAGTTTTCTTAGCATAGATGTGAAGATAATAATGGAAATGTAGATGTAAATTTGTATTGCATTCTAAAATATCTGCTGAAAACAGGATGTGCTCATAATTTTCTCTTTTTCATTTTGCGTTTTCTCAGTGCTGGCCACCATCTTGGATGAATTTTTTCTGCTGACCTCATCAAAGTGCATTCTGGGATTTTCTTTTCCATGAAGTATACAGGAAATGCTGCCCTGGAATATTATCCAAAACATGGTGTTTTAAAAGGCAGCATATTGTTTCTGCCTACCCTTTGGAACAGCCTTCTAGTTCCAGCTCTGCTTTCCATTTAGTCCCTCTTTCACACATTGTGTGACTCAGATGGTTATCTAATGGAGGGGGGAGAAAGTAACTCTGGCACATTTACAAAACAATGCCTTTGGTTGACAAAAGAAAAAGCGACAGCAAATGACTTAATTCAGTAAATAAAGGGGAAGTCCAGTGGTTAAGTGACTTCAGATTTACACTAAGTGAAAGCACAGATATTTCCCAGGGTTGCTGTGCTTTGCCTCAGAGGCATCAGGGCCATAAATCTGTCACAATCCACCACCCAATGCACGTCATTACCTGCATGTCTTCACCAAACCCTTTACACACATCATATTTAGATAATTCTAAAAACTCAACGCTGTGTCAAGCTTAATGCTATAAAGAATGAGTCTGAACATATGTATATTCAGGGCTATTTATGGGTGGGTCCAGATCATGTGACATAACATTGCGTGCCACAAAACTGTAAAAGGTGACTGCAAAATACAGCTTCAGCTTCTTTTCTTCAGGAAGCCTGTTTGTCTTCACATTATCCAGGTCTAAGCAAGAGGAAAAACAAAGATATCAGTGCAAGGAAGCTGCTAGTATTTAGAAAGAAAAATAGAAGAGAAAATAATAGTTCCAAAAAGTTTAAGACATGTGCCACCCTGTCTGCGCTATATCATGGCAGGTGACACACACGATATGTATGTTTTTTTGAAAGATCTGACTGCTCTCATAATTGCTTCCACTGAGGACGCTCCACTCCCATCTTACTCTCTTTCATTCAGATGGGAGCCGGGTAGCTGCACCTCCCGGGTCGGGCAAATACAGTATAATCTATTTACATTTATCCAATACCCATCTTACACTCTTTCATTCAGATGGGAGCCGGGTAGCTGCACCTCCCGGGTCGGGCAAATACAGTATAATCTATTTACATTTATCCAATACCCAAATATGAAACTTTTGAAAAAATATGAAACCAAATATATTGGCATATTTATAAATATATTGGCATATAAATCAATAAAGTATGCAGTTATTTAGGCATACAAGGCTGTCCTGCTTAAAGACCTGGACCAAAGTGGGGGATATTAGAACCAGATGTGGTTTAGGAGCTCTTGGCCATTCTATGGCTGCTTTAGTGGCAATGTAGAGGCACCTGTGGTAAACCTAACTGGCATTCAGGACAGGGATATGGCCTTTCTGCTCAACCGGGTCTGTTAGACGACCTCATTAGTTCCATTGTCGACGGAGCACAAGGTACGCTGGCAAGGCGCACACCTGCACAATCATCTACCGTTCTTAAATACAGCCAGCGCGTCAGCAGATTGGCCAGGAGCACCTTCAAGAGCACCTTACTGCAGGGAGAGCTCTGGCTACCCTCTGGCTAAGCCTTTTTTGAGAGTCGCTCCTTAGTATCTCATTTTATGTGAGACATGTGGGTCACCTTTTAGGACCCTACTACAGTTTTAAAGGGTTTTTCTTTGACTCCATTTGAGCCCCTAGAATCAACCTTTGATTCAACCTTTGAGTCAACCTTTAAAGTTTATGACTTTTACAGTGGCTCTCTTATTAGCTACTGTTAACTGTATGAATCGTTGGAGCAGGAAAGGCTTCACTTATTGTGTCCACTTAGAGCTTTGAGGATGTCCACCACTCAAGCCAGTGGCATTAGACCTCTCAGCTCCTAGTCTGTTTTATTGGCTGCAACTGAGGTAATGTGGTCACAAAACAGTGATTATCTCACTGGACTATTACCCTGGCCTATAAGGCCTGTGACTTGCAGTGTTGTCTTTAAGCATAAGAGCCCATTCTACCAAGGGTGTAGCATCATCTAAAGCTCTGTCCAGAGGAGCATCTCTAAGTGATGTTTGTGCTGTGGCAGGCTGGTCCTCTCCACACATTATTATAGTCTATTTCTGCTCCTGATGTCCTAATATTTCTACAACCTGAATTCTGGAAATGTTGGGACAATTTTATTAAATTTAATTAAAATGAAACTAAAATAATTTCAAAACATGTGAGCCAATATTTTATTCATTTCAAATTTGATGCTTGCTACAGGTCTCAAAATAGTTGGAATGGGGGCATGTTTACCATGGTGTAGCATCTCTAACCAACCGTGTTACAGTCTGGTATGGGAGCTGCTCTGTTGCGGAGCACAAGACGCTGCAGAGAGTGGTAAAAACCAGCCAGCGCATCACAGGAACTCCACTTCCAGCCATTGAGGACATACAGAAAAAACACTGTCTGCGTCGAGCATGCAGTATTTTTAAGGACTCCTCTTACCCTGCCCACAGACCGTTCTCTCTCCTGCCTTCTGGCAGGTGCTTCAGGAGCCTATGGACTAGAACCAGCAGATTGAGGAACAGCTTTTTTCCAAGAGCTGTCTCCTTACTGAACTCTGCCCCTCCCTGATTCCACTACCCCTTTATATACACCTACACCCTCCTCAACCTCCTAACCACCACTTTAATTGACTACAACTGTTACACTTTGTTATTTACACTACAAACACAAATGCACAACTGGACTGTTGGAATGGAACGGTGTTGGAATTTGGTCCCAATTTTGTCTGATATAGGTTTCTAGCTGCTGAAGAATTTGTGGTCGTCTTTGACGTATTTTTCATTTAATGATGCTCCAAATGTTCTTTATAGGTATAAGATCTGGACTGCAGGCAGGCCAATTCAGAACCTGGACTCTTCTACTACAAAGCCATGCTGTTGGCACTTATGCACCCCCATACCATCAGAAATGCTGGCTTTTGAACTGAATGCTGATAACATGCAGGAAGGTCTCTCTGCTCTTTAGCTTGGAGGACACGGCATCTGTGATTTCCAACAAGAAGGTGAAATTTGGACTCGTCTGACCATATACCACTTTTCCATTTTGAAACAGTCCATTTTAAATGAGCCTTGGCCCAACGGGACACGACGATGCTTCTGGACCTTGTTTACATATGGCTTCCTTTTTGCATGATAGAGCTTAAGTTGGCATCTGCAGATGGCACAGTGGATTGTGTTTACCGACAGTGGTTTCTGCAAGTATTCCTGGGCCCATTTAGTAAAGTCAATGACAGAATCATGCCGATGAGTGATGCAGTGTCATCTAAGGGCCCAAAGACCACAGACATCCAACAAAGGTCTTCGGCCTTGTCACTTATGCACAGAGATTTCTCCAGTTTCTCTGAAACTTTTGATAATGTAATGCACTGTAGATGGGATTTGCAAAGCCTTTGCAATGTGATGTTGAGGAGCGTTGTTTTATAAAGTATTCCACAACCTTTTTATGCACTCTTTCATAGATTGGAGAGCCTCTGCCCATCTTTACTTCTGAGAAACTCTGCCTCTCGAAGACATCTCTTTTATAGCTAATCATGTTACAGATCTGATTAATTAACTAATTAAACTAATTAACTTAATTATTTGCTAGCTGTTCCCCTAGCTGAATCTTTTCAAAATTTTGCATTTTCAGCCCTTTGTTGCCCCTGTCCCACCTATTTTGAGACCTGTAGCAGGCATGAAATTTGAAATAAGCTTTTTTAGTGGATAAAAGTGTAAAATTTCTCAGTTTAAGTGTAAAATTTTCTCAGTTCTCAGTTTTGGCGTAGTGGGCATTAACATTCCCCACAGCATTAAGCTTGATGCAGCATCGAGTTCCCTTGAAAGGGAACGTCTCAGATTATGTATGCAACCCAGTTTCCTGAGACAGTAAACAAGACGCTGTGTCGCTTTGGCACACTACGGTCCTGCCTGCACGTTCTTTCTTTAGAATAAAAGCATCTGGCCTTTCCCAGATGAAAAAAGTCTGAGTATCTATGATACTCTGATCTCCACACCTTTCCCAATCATACATAAGAAATTTAACAACACTTTTTTGCTATCTTTTATGTTCTTTCCTCACATTTCAAGATACATTAAACTTCAATCCCTTTAAAACATACCTCAAGAAATAGAAATATAGCAATAAAAATCAGTTCTGTGGCAATAACAGATTTCACATTGCATTTAAAATTCTGTCCTGAAAAGCCTGTCTGCGCAGGCGTCTGTTTATATATCATGGTTCCATTCATTACAGAGAGAGAGGACCTAAGTCAAGGTTTATTTGCTGCTGTGACGTAATGCAGCTTGACAGGGATGCATTTCTGACACATTAACTCTGTCCTATGTGTTATGGATGTACAAAAAGGTTTAAGTGCCTTATACAAGAGCCATTTTTAAATTTGTGAGGATTTTTGCATAAGTCAGGATTTATTTGCTGCTGTGACGTAATGCAGCTTGACAGGGATGCATTTCTGACACATTAACTCTGTCCTGTGTGTGGATAAACAGAAAGGAAAATAAGTGCTGTATACAAGAAAAAAGATTTCAGTTGTGCATACCAAACCTTAATCCTAGCCCTATAGTAAGTACCAATTGTTAATTAATATTACTCAGTATTTAAATACATAATCACATTATAACAGGGACACCTTACAATAAAGTGTAACCATGTATTTTATTTTTTTTATTTATACAATTGACAAAATTTTAATTGCCAGTGTGGGGACATGACAAAATGTCTCAGGTTACGAGACGCTGCAAGGAAACGCTATGGGAACGCCTCCAGCTTTTATGCACTCTGACATGTGCATAAAAGCTGGCATATCACATGTAAAATCGATAATGAATGAAGCAAGCGCAGGTAGGGGACCGGAAGTATGGCAAGCGATGCAGTGTCTCGTTCTCTTCTGGGAACCAGGGTTACATATGTAACCTGAGACGTTCCCTTTCAGGAACTCGAGCTGCGTCGAAACGCTATGGGAACGAGATGCCAACTCCACCATAGTGAAGGTTCACCTGCCTCCTGTGTGAAATTGCACAGTTAAGACATGAGGACAGAAGAGCCGGGAGTGGCTCAAAGGAGGTGGGGGAATACTAGAGGACTCATAAGAGTAGCATCAGAATTCCAGCGACTTGGGGTCTGTTTGGTAGCGGGGATACCGCACTTATGAGGACCAAAGCAGACAAATAGCTGGTCAGATCTTCTCTACAGGGCAGCTCTGTGGACGTATGTGTCCAGTGCTTCTGCCGGTCATAATCCCGGAAGGGAGGAGGACAGAAGGCATGTAGTACGACTGGCCGCAGTAAGGTAGAGGGAACTTTAGATATGTAACCCGGTCTCCAGTAGAGAAAGGCTTTAACCAAACCGGGTACAAAGTCCAGGTGAGAAGGGACCACAGAAAGGGCCTAAAGGTCACCCACTCTCCTCAAAGAAGTGATAGCGAGAAGAAAGGCAGTTTTGGACGACAAAAGGTGATCAGAGAAATCCCCTACAGGCTCAAAAGGTGGAGTGCAAAAAGCCTCTAGTAACACGGCCAGCTCCCATGGAGGGACACAAGATCATACCTGAGGCCCCAGGTGCTACTAGTTGCACCCCATCAGGGGCCAAACCCATAGCCTCCACAGCTGTGGGCGAGGGTGCAGAATGGCATCCCCCGGCTGAGATTGAAGATCCCCCCTCAAGGGGATTTCCCAAGGCGAGCCATCCAGGAGAGCAATTTTCCAGATCTGCTTCACTACATCGGGGTAAAGCATCCACTCCTCGGGCCTCGATCCCTGTCTCGACAGGGCTCCCACATTGAGATGCCCAGGTATATGAAATGCTCTTAGAGAAAGGAGCTTGTTCTGGGAGCACACAAGGATCTGGTGTGCCAACTTGTATAGAGGGCACAAGCGCAGACCTCCTTGGTGATTGATATAAGATACCACAGCTGTGTTTGTCGGTGCACACTAACACATGCTGTCTTCTCAGATCTGGGAGAAATGCCTGAGAGCGTAGAAAACCGCTAACATCTCCAGACAATTTATATGCCAGGAAAGATGGTGACCTTTCCACAGACCACGGGCGGGGTGGCCACTCATTACTGCCCCCCAACCAGTGAGGGATGCATCTGTTGCGAAAACACAGCACCAAAGAGCTCCCAAGACTGGGCCCTGATTGAGGAACCAAGGTTTCTTCTATATGTCTAAGGCCCGAAGGCACCACCGCGTGACCTCGATCTTGTGGAAAGGATTTCCCCTCAGGGAAAACCCCTTGGTTTTTAGCCACCACTGTAGGGGCCTCATATGCAGCAGGCCGAAAGGAATCACATCGGATGCGGCTGCCATAAGGCCTAGCAGTTGTTGAAACTGCCTTACAGTGAGTGATTGGCCTTCTTTGACTCCATGACTGAACTTAGGATCGAATCTACTGAAGCAGGAGAAAGATGTGCCCGCATTGTTAACCGAATCTCAAACCACACCCAGATAAGTGGTTCTCTGCGCTGGAGAAAGCACACTTTTCTCAGTGTTTAGTCTGAACCCCTAGGATAGGACGCAACCCTCCATCCTTCTTGGAAACAATGAAATAGTGGCTGTATAGCCCTAACTCTCTCTGCTGCGTGGATCCCACTAAAGTGGGGAGAACCCCGCCGAAAGTAGGCGGGCAGCATTTGAACTGGATTTTGTAGCCTAGTTCTATTGTATGCAGAACCCATTGAGAGACATGTGGCAGTACTTTCCAGGCTGCCAAACATTTTTTTAGAAGGTGCAGTCTCTCAAGACTGACCCCTGATGTCCTCAGAGTAAGTGGACTGGTGCCCTGAAAGGCAGACCCTACAGGAACCTGCCAGTCCATAATACCTAGGGACCTCTGAGGAGGTGGCATTTCCCCCATGCTGGCTGAAATGGGCAAGCAGTGAGGGGTGCACGCATTCGGGGTCACTGGGGAGGAGCGAGCACCAACGTAGGAGGTGCTATTAGCCGCTCCCCAGATGGGGCTACCCCCGGGGCCTTGACCTGTAACCGTCAGGGCATCTTGGTCGCAGGACGGTCCTCAGAGGGACTGAGGGCGGTGAGGGAGGAGCCGCTGAAATGCCTCCGCCTGGTTGCGGGCCTCCTGGAACCTATCGACGACTGAATTAACAGCATCGCCAAATAGGCCAGGAGGCACCACCGGGGCATCCAAAAGGAAGACCCTGTCCTGATCTTTCATTTGGGACAGGGTCAGCCATAAATGCCTCTCGGCTGCCACCAGAGCTGCCATATACCTATTGCACGGGCGGTCTCTTTGGTGGCACGCAACGAGAGGTCAGTGGTTCTATGGAGCTCACCCACACCCTCAGGTGTGAGATTGCCACCCCCATCCAGGTCTTTCAGCAGGTCAGCCTGATATGCCTGCAGTATGCCCATGGTGTGTAGGCAGGCACCTGCTTGACCTGCAGCCGTGTACCCCCTGCCCAGTAGAACTGATGTAGTTCTAAGCGGCTTAGAAGGCAGGGACAGAGCCTTCCTCAATGCTCTCTACATTCTGTTCATCGGTGGATGAGAGGCAGAGTGAAGAGCCCTCCCTTCGGGGGAAAGAAACCGCAGAGCGGGCTTCCACACCCAGAGAGAGAGCAGATGATCTGGTGGGTAAAGAATGAGATAGGGACGAGCCCGTCTCAATTCCCTCCATCAGATCAATTTGCAAAACCCCATGAATGCAGCCGCCGCTCTGCCTCAGCAGAAGTGGGGCCAGCACCATGAGGAACGCTGGTGAAGACTCCCCCTTCAAAAAGAGCCTTCCGGGAGCGAAGCGAGTGCATAGAGAGGTGCTCACAGTGCACACAGCCAGCCCCCTTAAGGGCTGACACAGCATGCTTCGCTCCCAGGCAGACAACGCATAGAGTGTGTGTATCCCCACCCGTAATGAAATGCGGGCAGGGCGCTCTAAAGCGCTGCTGCTCATTTTCAATAAAAAGCCCCTCTGTCTTTCCCTTCGCCTTTGGCATTCTAACTTAAATGCTTTCCCTAACCAGAAAAGGACAGAGGAAGAGAAAGATTTGGACACACAATGCAACACAGAGCGCTTCACTTAATGAATGAAGCTAACCCAAGTTGCTCAACGCACGTGCTTTTAAGCTTCCTGGTCATGACGTCACCCCGTCTGTGACATATCGCCTCCCGATTGGTTGGATTTTACACATGATTCAGAGTGCATAAAAGCTGGAGGCTTTCCCATAGGGTTTCGATGCAGCTCAAGTTCCTGAAATGGAACCTGCCTATAAAATGCCCATTATCATGCTTTACTACCTTTTCCAGCTAATATTTATTATAAAGGAAAAAACACTTTTATTTTTGAAAGTATACAGCAGAGTCAGTCAGTCACATATGTTGTGTTCTTCACAGATCTCAGCAGCCCAGTCAGTGCCGTTCGATCACAGTGTGTTGTGGGACAGCCGAAAGGATGCGCCTTGTGCTCAGCCTCCTCCCATCACTTCTTGACCTCTCCTGGCATCCCCGAATGTCCCAGATCACCCTGAACCTCCTCCTGTTCTTCATCATGTGGTTCCCACGTCTGTACCTGCATTACTGCAGTCAGTGGCTGTACCTGCAGAGTAAACACATCCCTGTTAATAGGTGAAGCACACAAAAGCAATCCTCAGTGCCTACAGATCTCAAAGCTCTTCATTATGCATGTCGGAACATCATTAATTTCGACATGCAGTTGTACAAACCTGTAAGCACACATCATAAGCACAAATTTATCTGCTTAATGTGTAAACAGTTTTATCATAAACCCTGTGGTGTTACTTTAATTTATCATCTAGAAGTTATTCAGTGAACATTTCTATACAGCTTCAGCTGTTGCCAAACAAGTCCAGTCATTAAATCACAGGAAGAGACTGACAAAGGATAAGAGCACTGTAAAAGAAATTAGTAGAAAACACTGGGACAGGGTCACAGACACATGACATGTTCCACATGTCTGTCTGTTTGTCTGCTGCAAGCATTTCTCTACAGGGCTGGTGACCACAGCAGTGGTCAGAGATCAGCCGCAAACTGACATCACACACATACATTTGCACACCCTGCAGTCATTGGTGTCTCTTATTCTACCCCACACATTTCATTACCCCCAGCATTCTTACAACAACCACTACTCCCAAATGAGCACACTCACAAATGAGTCCCCCCTTCTACACAACAACGTGTTCCATAGATTGTATTGTAATTTGTAGCATAGTATCTCTGAAAGTTTTATATTTGACACTGGAATAGAAACAAGTTCAATTCAATCCATTCAGATCAAGTCAAACTAAATCAAATTTAAAGTGAAGCAAATTTTAAATCAGATGAGGGTCGGTCAGGCTGATATTTTTTTTCACACAGCAGAGATGAGCATAAATGGTAATCTTGATCTAAAATGCCTAAATGTAAATCTTACAAAGATAAATAAAGAACTGGTTGTTTCAATAAATACAACATTTTCTTTACTTTTATAAAGGTTCATATTTTATGTTTTTGAGGCCTGAGATGTGGGAATGGTAAAGTAAGCAATTTAGCTTATCATTGCCATCTAATCAGACAATATCTTAAATAGTCAGGGACAGAGGGGACATCATCACCCATCACCCTACCCTCTAAAAAAAGTGCTCACTTTTTTACCCCTTACCTGTTTGCATCCCTGATCATTTATTTATCTTCATGTCATTCCAAACCTGTATGACTCTTTTTTGCTTCTGAGGAACACAAAAGAAAATATTTGAAGCAGGTTGATAACCAACAACAGTGGTACCCATTGAAGTCTATTGTATGGACACAAAACCAAAACACATTTCTCAAATATCTTTTGTGTTTAAGAGAAGAATTTTGGTGAGAATCATTGTAAGGTGCCTCTTGACTACAGACACATAAAGATTTCTCATGTGCTTTGATTATTCTGCTTTTGAAGGAAATTAATATCCTGTCATGTGTCTGTGGGGGCAGGTTTGATTTTAAAACACACACAGTGGATCTGGTCTATCAGGGTACACTGCTGTCTGCCCTGGAGGAGCTTGTGCTGGTCCTGCTGGGCCCCTTGACCTTGAGTGGAGCTCTTCTGCTTTTACTCCTGATCAGATGGGCCTGTCAGCTAGTGTTTAACTCACCTCCCTCCTTCCTGTCAAAGTTTATCATGGCTGCGGCAGTGTGGACAGTGTTGGACCCTCTGGCAGTCTTCGTTATGGATGCCATCCTGGGGGTAAGTCTCCTAAAATAAGACGGACACTTTTGCACTGTTTCATGTTATCTTAGCAAAATCATTGTACAAATGAAAAAAGAGTTTGTGACAATGAGTGAGACAGACAGAGGGGAATTATTCAAGATTACATAAATAGGTGGAATGATAATTTGGTTGCACTTTAATGTGCACTGACAGTGTACTTACCCAACAAAATACTGGTAACTACATGTACTTAATATGGGGTAAGGTTAGGTTTAGGGCTGGTAAACAGTAATTACACAGTTATGCAGTAAGTACATACATGTAGTATATGACTAATATACAGCTGAGCTGTAGAAGAAAATGTTACATCTCACATCTATAAAGACTGTACTAAACACTATGTTTTCATAGTTTGTGGTCTGTGGTCAGTTTGTTCTCATGTGTGCACCATTTTCTAGAGGCACTTAGGCAGTCAGGAATATATTTAGAGTGTGTTGAGATCCAGTATGTTCTTGTGTTTGTTCAGCGTCTGTCCTACAGTCCAGATGTTCCATTGGCAGATGCTGCTAAACTCTACTGGCATTTCTATCAGACAGAGCAGTCAGGCACAGCGGGCATCATCATCACTCTGTTCCTGTATGCTGTCCATTTCATCATGGGCTTCACCATTTTTTACATTTACCTCCTCAGGTACAGTAAACAATCAAACTAACAGAGCAAACATTCTCTTTAACCCAATCAACCATCCAACATTTAATTCCAATGGTGGAAGTGTCAAAAATGTTACAACACAGTGGTCCACACCATCCAGACTCTGAGATTATGGTGGTGTTTTTTTGGACACAAAGCCTTTGGGGAACATCTAGCCGATGAAGTCCTGTCCACAAGCACATAATCATCATCAACAGAACTTATAAGGAGCTCCTTATTGTCATCCGACAGCCAAATGTTGATGTGATGCAGTTTGAACAAATACTCTCATGAGAATGATTAGAAAAGATATGACAAGATGATGAACTAAAACAACCTTCACAAAGTTCATATACATGATGGAGTTCGCATATGTGATGCACACTGCTGATTGTGGGTACATTTCCATAATTATTCTGCTAGATATTTCGCCCTCTAAGGAAATGATAATTGCTAAATGTGGGACTTTTGAATGTCAGCTACAGGTGTGGTCCATGTTACAGATTAATCTGGCCAATTGTTTAATAATTGTTTAGAGACTGTTTTGTCATTTTACTTTTTTGAAATTGCAAGTATGAATAAAACATTTATATAGCCTAAATGTAGCCCATTGTAATAAAAGCCCAAGCTTGGCAACATTGTTTATCTTGTTCCTATATAAATAGGTTGTATTGATAAATTCACGCATGCTTAAATCAGGTGTGTACATGACATGACCACACAGATATCACAGGCTTCTTTCCTTCATTTAACAAAGCTTGGTTGCATTTGGTTTTCATTTTTTCTTCATACTTTACTTGGTAAATATTAGCACTTTCTGAAGCACTCATTACCCTTTGAGCAAGATATTCTCTTTTTTTGTAGCAGAGGGTCAAGTGGTTTTGAAAAGAAGCCAAGCTGTTTGTTTCATGGTTGTTGATTCTTGTACTGGGAGCGAGAGTGTCGGAGGTGATGCAATCGATAACTGCTGTTATGGTCACATGACTGTAAAATAGTTCTAGAAAAAGACTGTTATGTGTTATTTTAATGTTATATAAATGGTGCCTTAACTTGCATCACACAAAATTTGATGTCCTTTAATAAACACATAGGCACAAATTAGATTTTCAACCAAAAATTCTGACTACATTTTTGGTCTGTTCCTCACGCAAAGACATTTGTATATGTTTGTGTGGAACAATATAGAATGTATGAGTCGTATCAACAGCATTTTATTGGTCATTTACTGCATGGAGCTTTAAACCTTTTTTGAAACTTGACAGTATAAAGGATGATCGCCTGTCATTGTACCGAAAATAACAACTTGAAAATTCTGCCTCTGTACTCTGCCTATTTAAAAATATTTTAAAAAATCATGAATAAATAAAACCAATTTACCAATTTATTCATATATGAAAACATGGACACACATTTAACTTTTATATAATTCACCCTAGGGATACTTTTCTTTGGAACACAAATGTAGATATTTTAACAAATGTCTCAGTGGTTTTGTAGCTATACAATGGAAGTCAATGGGTGCCACCATCTTTTAGGTGAACTATTCCTTTAAGTGTGAAATACTTTTTTTTAGGATTCACAAAGATGGAAGCCTGTTAGATATCTACCATCGCCTCCACAGTTCTGAGGGAGTGTTCTTCATTCCACATGACATGGAGGTCTCCAACCAGGAGCTCAGTTACATTGTAAGGAAGGCTGAACAATGGAGGGGCTTCAATGGAGAAAGACGCAAGGTGAGGGTGAGGAACTTAAGACCAGTTGTCGTCATTGTAGTAATAACCACAATACAGTCTGGTCCAGAGAATGTCTTCTTGCGAGAAGGTAATCTAGCTTTCAAAAACAACATTGCCACACAACATTTGACTATTGCTATGCACTACTTAACTCTCAGTTACTTAATTGGAATAATGGTTATTTTAAAGAAGATGGTAAAATAGTAGTTGATACTAATTCATCAGATTGCCTCAGCAAAAGGTTTCTGTCTGTCACATGGCTGTTAGTGTTTATTTTAGTAAGAAAGCCTTTGTGATGGTTTTAGAAATGGACTGTCAGATTGACTTTTCGCTGAACTGTTCACTAAGCTTCATAATATGCAGTTTAATTAACATAAATACAACATTTTTTTTGTTGCTACATTTTTGAATACCAAAAATTGTCACAGAGGTTTTTAGCTAGTCTAATTAGTAGTGGTTAATTATCCAAAAAGGAATTCAGCTTGATTAATCCACGAACGTAAATTTCCAGCAATATTTCATTAAGAAATAAAACCACTCAATTAACAGAGACATGCATGAGGATACACACACACACACACACACACACTGACTTCATTTGGCAACTCCTCTTGTAAATCTCTTAATAAAGAAATGTTATTGGCAGTCATACGTGCCTTTATAAAGGCATTCTGTGATTTCCTCAAAGATCTGGCCTTTGCATGTCTTGTAAAAAAACTAAAAAGATCTGAAAGAACTTGTCTTAAAGTAAATGAAATAGTTATAAAATACTGCTATAGCTGTAATAGCATTTGTAATGCAGCTGCTACTGACTGGATGCAGTTGTTTCATGTGTAATGAAGAAAAAATTGTCCACACTCTCTCAAAATCAGTGATTTGCGTCCCAGGACTGCACTCATAACCCCCTCTCTCGTATTGGTCCTAATTTGCTGTTATTGAACTGATAAAATGCTAACACATTAAACACATTTACCAGTATGATGAAAATGTAGGGTTATTGCATTTCACAATTTTTACATTATTTAGGCAGACAATTTTTCATTTAAATAAGACAGGCTAAGTCATTATTTCATAATTATCTTGGCAATTTCTCTATGCAAAAAGGGTCACTTTCCCAACTTAGCAAAGACATATCCCTATTAAACTAATTTACCTACATGCAAATTTTGTTAATTTTCATTAACTATTTATCAAAACAGTAGAAAAAATTATATGTGGGAGCAGCCAGACAAAGCTGAAACTAATATTTTGCATTTCTAATGATTTTTTGCATCCTTAATTAGAATAAGCTTGATATAATTTGGTCAGGATGTGGTAGTTTTCATTTAAAATTGATTTCAAAAACTGTATTCCAAATGTTCTCTCACAATTAAATAATGAATCTGGCATACTCCTTATTATGGACCTGATTAATATGGCAGAAAGAGGCATGATTTTAATAACAAGGTGGCACAAGGCCTTTATTAGCAGAAAGCAGGGGCAGCAAGCTCCTAGAAAACATTTACTGGTACAGCATGCTTTAAAATGTCTCTCAGTTACATATGCAACCTTGGTTCCCTGAGAAAAGGGAAAGAGAAACTGGGTCTGGTTAGGGGAATTCTTTCGGGGGAGAAGTGGCTCCACCTGACTAACGTGCAGACAAGCAGGCTTTCTGAGGCAAATAATAGCCCTCCCAGCCTGTCACCTGTTAAGGAATGGGGGACCATCTGCCTGACACACTCAACCGCAATGACTGAAATTTAAGAAGTGCTAGTGGACAGATGGCTCCACCCACTCCAGCACTGTCCTTTGTCCAACCTCTAGGCAGAAGTGAGGACCTCCTTTGTTCTATTGCTAGTGGCTAGTCAGTACACACCGCCACCATTGCTTAAACACAGAGTGGTACTCTATCCACATCCTGTTCTGGGGAGGACAGGTGACCCACCATTAGGGTGCTACTTCACACACATCCCAGACAATCAAAAAATTTGAGGAGAGCTAGAGAATAGCTGGCCCCAACCACCCAGAACTAATGTCTTTTATTCCCTTTCTGAGGGTCTTAGGGGGAATAGAGGACCCTCAATAGTAAGGGTGCTACACTATTTATACCCCAGGGGAGCAGCATTTTATGGGAAGGTAGTATGGACTAGCTGCCATCACTTTTCCACCACTATCCTCCCTAACAATCTCCACAGTAAGTGGAGGACCTTCTATAGTGGGGGTGCTACTCCAACTGCCCTATCACTAGAAATCCAAGGGGAGCTAATGGACAGCAAGCTACAATCATTTGAAGCTTCTGTACCTTAAACGAGCTGTGAGGAAATGGGGATTCTTTGTGATGAGGGAGCCACTCTGTGCTCATACCAATTTCCAAATATCAAGTCCAAGGTCATTTTTCGAAGACACAAGACACCAATGATCGCTTACGGAAGGCTTGATAAGTGATCTATAACTGGTCATGACTGCGAAGCTCCTTTGAGCCTGCCCTTTCTCCTCAATCTCACACTGAGGTGGCGAGATCTTGGAGGGATCTGTATTTCTCTTGTTTGTTAATGCATTCACAGATGATTTACATGAATGTGGAGGGAATGCAACAGCATGGGCAGGCAGTGATGCCTCTCGCTGGAGAGACTCTAAGTGGGCAGGGTCTCATCACGTCTGAATGGCATTTGTGACAGCAAGTCAGGCTGGTGCTGCACTGCATACATTCTCCATGTTACAGGTGTACCAAGCTGACCTGCTCAAAGGCTTGAATTGGTCTACAGTTTAACTCTCTGAGCTAAGGATAGGAAGGCCGTCTCACTCTTTCCCTATTTCCTGTCCTGTGCAGTCACATGAGCAATGTGATTTTGGGGTTCTCTGGTAGGCGGCCATCATATGAAGGTCTCCTGGCCAGTAAAGTGCTATAAGCTCAGAGTCTCCTGTGGTGCTGTGGTCAGCCTGTCATTGCTGAACACCTGGAGACCTGGGTCCAGATCCCTACTTGGGGTGATTTTTGCCCTCTTGGCAATCTATATGGGGTTTCTTTATATGACTGAAGCCAGCATTTTGGTAAGTCTGGCTTCCACAGACTGGCAGAATTGCAACCACCTTCTTTGGCAGGCAGGGATGGTATAGGGTCCTCAGCCTTTCCACCCTTTGGCTGGCAAAAAAGATAGCATGTTGGATGGTGGCAGTCAGTGATAAGCTCCTGTTTGACTGCTGACTTCTGAGTGGTGTTGGAGTTGCACCTTTACTATAGGGGGTTCTCCACCCCCATGAGAGCTTCATTAGAGCCCAGTAGTTTTAAGCTCTGAACCCCTGGCTCCCTTGAATGTGGAATAGCATCCTGTGTATAAAGGATCCTCCAATGCCTGCAGAGCTCTACAGAGAGGATAGCGCTTTTCGAGTGGTGGCAGCTAGTCTTTACTAGCTTGGAACACTGGGCCTCTTAGGTATGAATAGAGTAGCACCCTCCCAGAGGGTTTTCCACTCCCCTTAAGACCCTCAGAAAGGGAGAAGAGGACACTATTTTCGGGTGGCTAAAGTCAACCGTTCATAAGCTCCCTTCTGAACTTTTGCTCCTCTGGGTTGTGTGCAGATTAGTACTCTTATTTGTGCCATGGTGGGTCCTCTGCCTTTCCTAGAGCATGACACGGGTAAAGTAACTCTACAATACCTCCCCCTAGAGCTCTAGTCCTATGTTGTTCAGGGCTCTGCATTTAGGTGATGTTGAGGTGTGTGGAACCTTCACAACAGAGGGTTCTTGCCTCTTTCTAGAGCTCAGACAAAAAGATCTGTCTACTAGCTCCCCTCAAATGTAATTTCTCGGGGTTGAGTGTCTGGCACCCTTACAAAAGAGGGTCCCCTGATTCATTGGTGACAGGCTGGCAAGGCTATCACCTTTATTATGCTGACTCTCTTAAAGGCAGCGCCTGGATTATTAGCCATTATTGCCAAGTCCTTACACAGCTGGCTCAGTAGCATGTGTCGTTAGCACGCCACTACTGGCATGGGAGAAGTGTCTACTGTAGATGTTTACAGGACTTGCACGAGTAGGGCGTTTGCGTTATGCCTATGGTGATTGTGCTCCAACACGGACCATGTGTCAGCCACTCCCTTCAGCATGGCATAGTTGGTATGGCATTTTCCACAGTATCAAACCAGACACAGTGTCCCGTTTCCTCGAAAGGGAATCTCTCTCAGTTACGTATGTAACCTCTGTTTCCTGAGAAGGGAACGAGACACTGCGTCTCATTGCCATGCCTCACGGGTACCTGTCTACGTCTCCTTCAGACAAAGAAGTTAATGACATGCTCCACAGGTGTCCTAATATACTCTCAGATGTACCTGACGCGCATCAAACACTGGCGTGGGCCAATTACATTGGCATGTTTAGACATAAGATTTAGACACCGGTCACACCCTAAGCGGTCCCAATAGCATCAAAACACAGTGTCTTGTTTCCTTCTCAGGGAACCAAGGTTACATACATAACTAAGAGACATTCTCTTTTCTAATTAGTTTCACCTGCATCTTAGAAAGTATAAAATATTTATACTATAAAAAAGTATATTTTGATATTATCTTCCTATACCATTGGATTACTCTACACACACAGTGACGGTTAGCTATGATGCCTAAACTTTTAATGCAACTTGTCAACTACCCATTTGATAAGAAGATCTGTTCCGACAGTCAAGAGCAATTTATTTACAGACACTTTAATCCAAAGCAACTTAGAGTGCATTATACAAATTATACATTTGATCAGATCACATGTTCCTTGGGAATCAAACCCAGTGGCCCAGTTTTACTATTATTATGAATTTTATATTTTGCATGGGGTGATCATAAGAAATACTATTTTGTACTTTTTAACTTCTTATTATGCCTTATTTTCTTGCAGACGATGTGATCAACATTATTGCTTATGTCTTCAAATATTAGATTGTACTATACGCATTATAAGCGAAGACTACTAAAAGATTGCCATGTTAAAATTTGTCTTTTGATTGTTTAGTTTAAAACTACATTATAATTTTTCATGACAAATTATATATGCAATGTTAGAGGCCATTAATTGAAAGTATTTGTGATTATAGCCACATAGACTGCACTCCTATAGTGTGTATTTCTAGTGAAGGGGCCTTAAGTCAAAGCTTGCGGATAATGAGCTCATTAATTATGTACAGGCCCTATTGCAGATGTACCTCATTAATTGTGTGCCGTCACCTTCTTGATTACTGTACCTGGAAGGGAGGTACTAATGTCTGTTGTGCTTAAGCACGTAATGCAAACTGTTTTGTCACCGGGCGCGTGACAGTGACAGAGTAGTCAGTGTAATCTTTACCCTAATTCTCCAGAATGTTCCACTAATGGCTGTTGCTAGCCCTGGAGATGTTTTCGCTACAGAATCACATCAAGATTTGCATTCTGTCATGTTATTTGTCTCCAATGTCTTCACACAGACTGAATTTAGGGAACACCCAAGGTGCTTCGCCAAACAACTGACAGGGGGCCCAACCTGTCACAAAAATGCGTGCACAGACTGTGCCCACCACTTATCTTTCTATCTGTCTGTAATTATTACGAGTTACATAAGACCTTATGTTTCTTATGCTGTTGCTCTGGTCTAACTGACAGCACGTTTATCAAAGTGAACTTGAAGATGCAGTAGTTCATATGTTGTCACCTGTGTGTGATGTTTAAAGTAACGCTCATAACATTCTGTTTCATAACATAAAAGCTTATAACATTTATGGTTTTTGGTTACTTTAATTCAGTACATTCAGTACATGAATTTCATTCAACACATACATTTGTTCAGTATATGGGTGACTCCTACAAGACATGTCAAGGACATGTCACTCGCATGCAGCACACAAAATTATATTTAGCATAAAATTTCCAAACAAATTAGGGTAATGCAAATTTTGGGGCAAAAATGCCTAAATGAAAATCATGCAGTTAACTTAGTACAGTTTAAAACCTTTGCCGGGCCCCTGGCTACAGCTCAATACAACATGACTACAGAGTGTATACACCTACCAAGCAGAAAGGTCAACAGCTTTTGGTGGGCAGCAATGTACGAAAGTGCTGCAGTCACACAATGGTTAAGAAAGAGAGAGAGAGAGAGCCCTGTCTGGATCGTTTATATCTTTTATAACATTTATATAAGCCGAGATTTTGCTGGTTAGTGACAGTCAAGGTTTGGCTGGTCAAAGTTTAACTGTTTAGCACTGGTCAAGGTTTGCTGGTTAGGTAGTGCTTGCTGGTAGGTGCCATAAGTCCCCTAATGGACCAAAAAGTATCTTTCTCATTCAAAAGTAGCTCGGTATGTAATGAAAAAAAAAATCAACATAATGGTTGATGTGTTAATAGTATTTGAGTTTTAGCTTGAAGTGTACATAAAGGTTGTTTTTTTGTCTGCTGTCTTTAAAATCAGTTCTGAATCGTTGTAAGTAAAGGTTCTTGTGATGCCATTAGCCAGTTGTCAGGACATCATGCAGCTCTCTACAGTAATTAGTTTACTGCTCAGGTGATGGGCTCAAAAACTTATTGAGAAGTAAGTGTCCATGAGTGGAGATGGTGAAATGCAAGTCTCCTTCCTCATAGAGATGAGATGTGTTATAGAGATGACTGGGAGTGCTAACAAACAGATCTTTCAAAATGCAATAGACCTTACAGTCAAAAAACTAAATCCAGTAATGGATGAGTAATCAGTGGAAAACATTATCTTAAGAAGTGAGGAAAAGATGCAGTCACACACAATGAAAACATGGCAGCACCATGATTGTTTTTATGAAGTGCTTGTTTTCTACATACCAGGCCGGACATTGGTTCTATCAGACATATTACATATTACACATGGTCAGCTGTCAAAACAATCCAAGCTGGGAACTTGAAATTGAATCCACATGTTTAAACTCACATAGATCCTTACAGAGAAAGAAAGAGGGATAGAGAGAGAGAGATGTAAAACAGGGGTAGCAAACTGGAGGTTTGTCAGAATATATCAAGGTTTTTCTCAGTGACCAAACAAAATGAAATGATATTGTCGTCAGGCAAAATTGTTATACCAATTGTATAACAGATAAAATACTAAAATTACTTTACTAAAACTCAAAGTTGTAAAGGTAATGATAGAAAAAACAAACTAGATTCAATTAATAAATAATAATACTGAAATATAACTATTATAGTAAAATAATGCTATACTAAAATACTTTGCATCAGACCTAATATCCTGTATCACACGACCTTTGGCTTATCGATTTAACAAAAGGCTAATGGATTTTCTCAAAACATTGAACATTTTATAACACGACTTTTCAATGCTTTCCTTACAATATGGGCTTCCAGTATATTCCTGTCCTCTACAACAGGCATCACCCTCGCCCAGCATGCAAGAATTGCTTCTCCCCCTCCTACCTACATCCTATTAGTTCTCTCCTCTCCACATCTCTCTCTCTCTGTAGGTCTCTGGAATTGCCAATCAGCTGTGAACAAAGCTCCTAGACTTCAAAGACTTCTTCTCAGCCTTCGCCTACCATTCTGCGGTCTCACTTAGACCTGGATTCGTCCAGAGGACTCAGCTACTCCTTCTGTCCTCTCCAACAACTACTCTTTCTCCCACACTCCTCGTCAAACAGGCAGGGGTGGAGGAACAGGTTTACTTATATCAAATAATTGGAAATATACTCCACTCCCATCACTATCGTTTAATCAGTCATTCGAATATCAAGCCTGCTGACCTCAGTAAGTATCAATCACTACTGTCCTCCTTCTCCACCGATGTGAACTCTGCTAAAACCGCATACTACATCACCAAGGTCAGCAATACATCTGATGCTTGCAAGCTCTGCAGAACCTTCAACTCCCTCCTCTGTCCTCCTCCACCCTCCTTATTAGCTAAAAACTTTGCAGACTTTTTCACTAACAAAATAGCAACCATAAGCAGCCAGTTCGCTTGACCCAATCTTCCCTTATCTCCTACAGTTCATATTAGGCTCACTTACACAATCACTCATGCACATCATCAATTCTTCCCTTCTTACTGGCACTTCTTTCACCACATTTAAGCAAAACCCTGGTTACTCGCTTGCTTAAAAAACCCACCCTTGACACTTCCATCGTCAACAATTACAGACCTGTCTCACTCCTCCCTTTCATAGCAAAAACACTTAAATGAGTTCCATCCAGACATCATCTTTCCTCTCACAGAACAACCAGCTTGACGACATGCAGTCTGGCTTTAAGAGCAACCACTCCACTGAGACTGTGCTGCTGTCTGTCATCGAAGCCTTTAGGACAGCAAAGGCGGAGTCCAAATCCTTCATACTAATGCTTCTAGATCTGTCTGCAACCTTCGACTTGGTCAATCATCAGGTCCTTTTCAACACTCTGATATACCACACTCTGAGATACCACATATCTGTAGGTATCTCATGGGCTCACTTACAAGGATTACATATATGGAAAACCTACTGCTGAGGGATCCATGCTGAGGGACCCTGACAAAGTAGTAATGGTACAAGAACTCTATTAAGGGGAAGACACTGGGATTGCCAACTGGGAAACCTGTCCATGGAAAATCTCATTACATGGGATTACCAAATGCGTGTGGAACACTGAGCTCAGGTAGAAAGGACTTCCCTAATGAGGGCCATGCACATATGTACCAGGTGTGCACAATAAATCCAGGAGACCTACTGCTGCTGAGGATGCCATATGCCCTTGGAGTCTCTGAAACATTTTTAGGAGGACAGCAGATCGCCATCTGATGGAATTCAGACAGAACAGCATTGACTGGGCACACTCATTGGTTAAGCATGCTGTTATTGAAATTGAATCCAAGTCCAAAGAGAAAAGATAGATACTCTGCACAGGAATTGGTCTAGGTGCCAGAGCATGTGGTCCCTGTGCATACACAACTGGTCTCACGAGCGGGCTAGAATAGTCATCACCAGTCATCACACCCTGCACACACACACCCTGCTCCCTTAAGGGAGCAAAAGCAGCCTCTGCAACTAAAGATACAAGGAGACAGGGACAGAGCAAAAGAAATGAACCTTGTACTGGTTCACCCTCTCTTCGAAAGCAACCCATAGAACCAGCCTGTGTCAAGGGAGGATTAATACATGAAAGTACACATATTTTATGTCTATGGCCACAAACCAGTCCTGATGTTGGACAGACTTCTGTGCTTCTGCATCAGCATTTTGAATGGCATTCTGTGAAGTGCTTATGTGAAGTTGTTCAAGGAGCACAGATCCAAGATGGGGAACGAGCCTGTCAGAGAGCAGATGCAGACTGCAACAGTATAAACATGGCTGCGTTGTGCCAGGGCAAGAGATGTTTAAGGTTATCTTCATCTGCTTCTTCACCTTTGAAAGCTACTGACTGAAGTCCTAGATCGTTTCACCAAACAGGCCATCCTGCAAGACGAGCGCATGGTAAAAGCAATTCTTCTTGGTGGAATGGTGGTAGAAAGCAGTTCCCTGTCTTCCACCATATATTCAGCAGCTGTTTGTAGAGATGATAGTATTGCTTATTTCTTGTAGAGAAAGTCACTTGCTCTGGCCCCGAAAAACAAAAGCTAAACGGTTGGAAAACAGAAGTTGTACAGGGTGGAGAGTGGCAAGCAAAGTCTATTGACCAATTTTGATTGTCTCTTTATATTCAGATCAGAGATGACAGGCCCTCAAGGACAAACTCCTAACGTCACATCATTAATAACATGGAGTGAGTGACATAAAGGGAAGTGTAAATAAGGCCAGTTTTCCACTGTTTAGCCAACAGCCTCTCCAACAAACAAAAGTTTGAAAAAAAAAGTTTTACTTCCAGGCATCCATGGTTTAGGCAAGTGGCTGTTCCTTTCTGTAGTTATTTATAGATTAAATGGGCTTTATAAGCATTTATATAAACGCAGTTTAGTTTTTATGCAGAGACATGGGGCAGATTATCTTGAGCTCAGATGCCGTCTTCATCTTTGTCTCTGGAGTTAAATATTCATGCCTGTGTAGTTGATTATTATCTCTTTATGAGCACAGTTTCAGTAAAGCACACTTTACATTATATTCAGAGGAGGCCAGCATTCCATATCCCCATCACTAAAAAGCCATACATAAACAATAATAATGATCATAACACAACAGTTTGATTTGCTGTTTAACAGTTGTTTGTCTTGTCTGTGGCTTTAGTAGAGCAAATAACGTTGGCACACTGCAGATTCATGATGCCCTAATTACACAAACATCATGTCCTCCATGTGTGTCATTATAATGCACATATCTGTCCTGCTGTAGCAGGGGGAGCGATCTCTTGAGGACAATACTAGCGACTTTTTAGCACTGTCTGAGTTGACAGACCCCCCCGACCTGCCACTCTGCTACCTGTATTATGCCCAACTCAAAAGTGCTACTAAAGCGCAGTTGTCTGGAGAAGGTCCTCGAGAGAGCCTTCTGGCCCTTGTTGAGTGAGTGCTGGCATCCTGTGGCTCGACTTTGACCGTTGAGGTCACCAAGAAGGACGACAGCCCCACTCCTGACCCAGTGCCCGGCCCTCCATCATCCCAGAGTGCAGAGCCACAGCCCGAGCCCACATCTGACAGAGAGCCCGAGTTCCAGGCGACCGATGAGCCATCGCAGGAGAGTGCGACAGAGCTGAGGGTCACCCCTGAGCCCAAGCCAGTGTCGTCAGACCAGGTGCGTGAGATGGCAGTAGAGCCTGCTGTGGATGACCAAGACGAGGGAGGATTCGCCCACTGCACAAGCGCTGAGGGTGAGCCTACACTGGGTCCCATGGACTTGTATCCTGCTGTTACGATGTTGAATCAAGATTTCACACCCACCCTCCTACTCTTGACTGAATATATCTGCCATGATGAAACAGCCACACCGCTGCTGTCAGCCGACAGTCCCTCTGCTCACCCTCAGCCCACCATCTGTGCAGTGGCTGAGCTGCAGGTCTGCCAGCTACCATCGATGCCGTGGCTGGAGGATCACTCATCCTCGCCTCCGGTCTTTGAATCCTGGACTCTGCCTCGGCCCCTGCAGCTCCACCATGCCACCAAGCTCCCTCATCTCCACCCTGTCCCGTCAGTCCACTAGCTCCACCGGGCTTCCTCATCCCTCCAGCCTCACCTTTGTCTGTCGTCAACCATCCTTCGCCTCAGGATTCCACTCCTCCAGCTACGCCTTGTCACTCCATCCCACTGGCTCGGTCAGACTCCTCCATCCCTCTGGCTTCACCTCAGTCCTCTGTCGCACCGGCTCCGCCGCATCCTTCTGGATCTCTGCCTTCGCCTCGGTTGCCGGTGACATCTGCTCCGCCTTAGCCCTGCGGGTTCTCGTTGTCACCTCTGATTATTGACTCTCTGTCTCTGCCTCGGGCTCCATGTCCACCTGCTCTGCCTCCGTTGGTCGGTCCCCTGGAGTCATCAGCCCTCCCTCCATGGCTCCTC